>CAOLHI010004147.1:0-222929 GCA_948474755.1 Ctenosaura bakeri | reverse complement strand
TACTATTATATACCACTTCATTTATTTACTATTTATACTTAGTCTCTGCTAACCTTATGAGTTTTTATTATAGTACTGAGAATCAATCACAAAAAACAGGCTCTGAAATCTATCTGTCCAGTAAGTGGTATTGTATCCTTACTTTACAGCTGTTCTCCCTTTTCTCTCTCTTTTCTACCCTGTAATTAATAGGTTAATTCTAAATGTTCTAAATGTTTCAGCTGTTAACCCAACTATTAGCACAGAAATATGTAAACAACAGGCTCAATGCCTCTGTGCCTATTTACTGTCCTTGAGTTTATCTCCTTGAGATTGTTGTCTGCTTAGTACTGATCTTTTATCTTGAACTACTTGGCTCCAGCAGTCCGTCTTTCTTTTAGCACTTTAGAATGCTTACCACTTAACTTATGATTATAGTTATGAAAAAGAGAGCAATATAGCTTAGTGATGTTAACACCCAAAGGATCTCTACAATATTATTTATATCATTCAAAGCTTACCCGCCCCCAATACCAGTCCCACTTTCAGGGCTATCTTATTCCCAGTTACAGTGCAAAATGTAATTCAAGTATTTTAGATATTTCTCAAACAACTTAAACAACCTACAGATCAGAAATCAAAAAATTATAAGGCGAGGTCAAATACAATTTATACAATATATGTTTCCCACAGGTCTGCACGAAGCGCAACCACCTTATTGCTTTCGCCCCTTCCTTTTTCTCCGCTCAGCTTTCTTTCCCGCTTTCTTCGCTAGATTCGTACTTTCTGGCTTTCGCTGTCTTGTCTTAACTCCAGTTTTGTTATCTCATCCAGCTGTTTCCTTTCTCTTTTCTCCTTTCTCCCTCCTTCTTTCTCTTTTCTTCATCTCTTATTACTTTCGTCCATTCCTTTTCTTCCGTTTAGCCTTCACTCCAACTTCCCTTGTTGCTTTCATGTTTTCTAACTTTCGTTTTCTTGCCTTGTCTCCAACTTCAGTCTCGTCCTGCAGTCTCATTTCCCCCACCTTTCCGACTTTCTCCATCTCTTGCTACTTTCGTCCCTTCCTTTCCCTCCGTTCAACTTTCACTCCAATTCTTTCCAATTCTCTCGTCCTGCTGTCTCGTTTCCCCCACCTTCTTTCTCCTTTCTCAATCTCTTATTACTCCAGTCCCATCTTTTCTCTCCGTTCAACTTTCTCTCCAGTCTCCGTGGTTGCTTTCATACTTTCTACGTTCCGATGTCTTGTCTATCTCAGACTTGCTATCTCCATTCGGCTTTCTCTCCGATTCTTTCCACTTCTCTAGTCCCACTGTCTCCTTTCCCCCACCTTCCTTCTCCTTTCTCGCCTCCTTTGAGTGCCTCTCTCTTCCAAGGTTTTTCTTGGAGTTTCTCTTTTCTCTTTCGTTCTTTTCTTTCTTTCTTTCTTTTTTTACTACCCAAAAGTTCCTTTCATCAAATGCTTTCTTACTTTTCACTTTGACAACACAAACCTGCTCCAGGATTCAGACATCCATTATCCCAGAGGCAGGTATTTAAGTCCTTTAATCTTTGAGTAATCTTATTTAATCCTTTAATCATTTAATCTTGTTTAGTCTCTTGTTCTTATTTAATCTTATTTATGCTGAGGCTGATTTCACGCAGCAACTTCAAGGAGTCCTCGCTGAACCCCTTTGCTTTACTTTATTTGTTTACAAGTGTCCTTACAGTCTTACATCTTACGATTGTTCAAGGAATGTAGAGTTAATTCTCCCACCACCTTCTCTTAGTTGTCTATTCCTTGTTTCTCTGGTGTTAACAACAAGAAGGAGATTATTTTTTGTGTTCCTTGAGTTTCGGCAAAAAAGATAGTTTAACTTACTTGTTGAAGTTCCCTCTATTTGTTTAACAATTCATGGCGTAGTCTCTACCGCGACGCAGTGGTTGCCCAAGATCTGGTGGCTCCGCAACCCATCGGCTATTTTCTTACCCCTCTCCGTATCAAAGTTTTCTTGGGGACCGAACACTGAGTCCAGTCGAATTCGGAGCCCCTCAAATTCCCTCTCCCAAGGGATTAAATTGCCCTGTTCCTTTCCAACTGAAACGAGCAAACGATCTTGGACACTGGCCGTCAGTCTCGAAGCTGTGCAAGGTGACAGCCACTCACTACGCCATCTTGAAGCATCTATCCAGCTTATGCTCTTTTGACTAATTCCCAACTTTGTAATTTGGAGTGCACTTAGGTGTCCCTCACGGGACCCCCAGAAATCAGGGTAACACTCAGCTTGGACATCTGGCATTTTTCATTCTCTATATGGCAGAAGTCTTTGTTGTAGAATTTCGAGCATGACTTTCTTGGTGATTGGAATGTATATTGAGGATTTCTAATCAGTGGGCTATTGTTGTTTTCAATATTTGACCGATCTTAATTAGAAATAGAGTATATTCCATCTCTGTAGACTGAGGCAGCTCTACTGACATGCCATCTATTCCTGGTGAGTTATTTCTCCCAAGTGCCGTGAGCGAAGATTTCACTTCATTGTCCAGAATTGTAGGTTCATCTTTAAACAATTCCTCCTCGAACAAATCAGTCATCCTTTCATCTCTTTTATATAGTTCTTCAGGGTATTGTTTCCTTTGTCTTTTTATTTGTACTTGGTCATGTAATATGTTCCCCTGCTGGTTGCAGAGCATCCCTACTCCTAGTTTAAATTTCCTTTAGATTTCTCAGACCTTGTGGAAGAAGTTTGTTAGTCTTCTTTTTCTGTTGTCATCTTCTCCTTCCCCGCATTGACTATTATAGTAGATCTCTTTATCCATGCACACAAATCTCTGAACAGTAGCATTCAGGGGTCTGGTTCTATGTTTGTGACCTATTACTTTTGCTTCTCATATGCCCTTCTCTGCTTGAAGAGTTTCACCTGTCATCCATTGAGGATTCTCCTTTTTGGCTGCATTCCTCCCAGACAATGTCCTTGGCTTCAGTACACAGTTTTTCTAGCTCTTGCTACATTAGGATTAATACTGCAAATCTATTTTTATATTAACTTTACATTCTATGGGGATGCTCTTCAGATTGTATTTTGGGACAATGGTAGATTTAACATTCTTAACTTTTCTCTAATATTTGATTTTAGCAGTTCATGGTCTGTGCCACAATCTGCCCCTGGTCTTGTTTTTGCAGAAAGAATGGAGTTTCTCCAACTTCTGCTTGCAATTATGTAGTCTATTTGATTTCTGTAATGGCCATCAGGTGATGTCCATGCATTCAGTTGCCTGGGGAATATGTTGTAATGAACAAATTGTTGGCCTCACAAATTCAGTTAGTTAGTCTCCTGCTTCACATCTTGATCGTAAACCAATTTCTGCTAAAATCTTTGGTTATGCTGTTTCCTCCTTTTGCATTTCAGTTGCCCTTAATTAATAGTAAGGCCTGTTTTGGTATGTGACCATTTTTCCCCTGGACTTCATCATAGAATCTTTCAATTTCTTCTTCTTCTGCCTCTGTAATTCAAACATAAACTTGGATTACGGACTTATTGATGGGTTTTCCCTGAAGTCTTATTGACATGATTTGGTCAGATTTTGCTTTGCATCCTTTGACTTGTATTGCTACATCTCTCCTCACTATAAATGTTACCTCATTTCTTCTTAGACTTTCATTGACTGAGTAAAGCATTGTGTAATAATCTAATTCAAATTATCCGATGCATGTCCACTTTAGCTTGCTCACCCGAAGTATTGCAATGTTTATATAGTCAATTTCTGGTTTCACTATATGTGGCTTCCTTGATTCATGCTTCTCATATTCCATTCTTATAATGTATTGTGCAGTTTCAGACCTTCCTTTCCTTCCTGAGCACGTCAACAGCTCAATACCTTTTCTGCTTGAGTCTGTTATATCATTAGCCACAACACTATTCGTAGTTGTCCTCTATGTACCACAGTGTCTTGCTTAGTGCCATTGTTGAGTTTCATCTTCTGGCACTATCTTATTTCAATTTGGATTGTCTCATCATAGGTTTTTCATGGTGAAAGTTATTCAAAAAAGGTTTTCTGCACAGTACTAACAGATATTAGTTATGATGTCACTGGTGTTGTCTCTGAGAGATCCTTTACCAGTGACACCCCCAACATACACACACAATCCACTGTTTCTGCCCAGTAGCTGTTTGGCACATTTAGTCTGGCTCCTCTCTGACATGGGAGGCCTTACCAGCAGCATTGCTACTATCACCATAGCCTCCTTCCTCACAGGAGCACATAATCCCATCACTGCAGAATAGTAGTGTCATAATGAGTTAAACCATATTATACAATAATATGAAAGCCATGGGATATAGTGGTTTGAGCACTAGGACATTAGAGACCAGAGTTTGAGCTGGGTGACATGGGGCATGTCAGACTCTCTCAGCCTCAGAGGAAGGGAAGGGCAAATCCCCTCTGAACAAATCTTGACAAGAAAATCCCATGATAAGTTCACCTTAGAGTCACTAGAAGTCAGAAATAAGTTGAAGACACACAGCAACACAGATTGTCCTATAATTACAGGACAATTGTATTCAAAGCAGCATTGCATTAAAAATGCCCTCATCTTTTATCTTTTACAGGAATGTAATATGGCTATTATATATTAGGGACATACTAGGAGATAGCATATTGGGGGAAAAACTATATTGAAGATTTGATAAAAAGGATAATAGGATCATGTGATAATTTGAGATTGCCAAGAGATAGAAAATCTTAAATTTTTAATAAAATATCCTCAGATTACACATAACACAAATTTTTCCATTAGGAAACATGGCTTTTAGAAGGACAAGATTTAAACATACATGTTATAGATACTGCATTATTTAAGTAACTGTCCAAAAGTTTTATGAAACTGGGAAGCTATGAGAATTCATATCAAAGAAAATGGAAAAGATATGAGTAGGAACACATTTTGGATGATTTATGCAGCAGGATGTGGGGAAAGTCCCAAGAAACATTATACTTGAATTTAAAAGAAAGCTATTATAAGACACAGTGGACATATTAGTCAGCCCTCTACATTTGTGGGTTTTACTTCTGCAGATTTGATTATTCATGGATTAATTGCTGTCATGTCTGTTGCCTCTCTATGCCATTTTTAATAGGGACTGCAAGCCTTGTGAGCCTGAGAAACTACAAATGAGGTTAGTAAGTTCCTATTAAAAATGGTGTGGGGCAGCAGTGGAGGTAGCAGTAAGCCCTACCCACCCTTGTGAAGGAAACCTGATGCCTCAAAGAAATCCATGGTGGGTTGAATATGGTGATCATATGTTTTTTCTGTGTTGAATCTGGTTTGGGAAGGCTTAGAGTTATTCAGTTTTTCCACTTTTTCCACTTTCATGGGGGTCCTGTGCCCCTAACCCTAGTGAATGTGGAGGGATGACTGTATTTAACTGCAGAAATAGGCTGAATTTATCAATATGAGTGTTGTCAATGTATGAAAAGTGTAATACTAGAACACTTAAAAAAGATCCAAAGACACGTGAATGTCTATGATGTGCCTTATAAATTATAGTAAGCTAAAACTTTTAAACCAAAACTATCTTCAGCTCAAGGAGCAAAATCCTACCTTGCAAGAGACTGTCTATCAAAGCAGGTGGGAGTAAGCCACTCACAAATATTCTCCTCTTCATCAGTGAATGCATGCATTGCTGCTAACAAGTCTCCCAAGCTAAGCTTTTGGGCACAATCAATCAGGGCACTCCAACACAAAAGCCACTAAAATCAATGGGCTTATACAGAAAGAACCCTCCTAACCCTCAGTGAACTGCATCTACTTGATAGAGCCTAGAAAGCAATTTTACACTGAAACAGAGAAGAAATCCATTCAACTCTATTAAGGGGAAAAGGACCTTTCAGAATGTGCTATTCTTTTTAATAGTCATGCTTCTAACTGATTTTAATTTACTGTTAGCTTAATTATATTTTTAACTTTTGTATAGTGAGGTTCCTTAGTTGTATGTGTTTTAACATTTGCAAGCTGCCTTGCACACTTAGACTGGGAAACAAGCAGAACAAACAAGCAGGAAAAACATTCATTCATTTATACATACATAAAATAACAATTCTGTATTTCTGACACTGAGTAGTAACAGTATTTTATTGTAACGTGAGTTGACAAGATCTGATGTAACACAGTACCTCTATCAGTCTCAGAAGTAAATGAAAAGGATCCACTTATGTGCAATTCTAGTACTACATGATCTCAAATTAGATACACCTCTTTCTAGGAGGTCCCAAAGTTTGCTGGAGACCATATCTAAACAAACAGTACCACGAAGACCAAGGAGATAGCCAAATACATCTGGAACAAAGTTGTGTAGAAGCACCAATCCAGGATGCTATAAAAAAAAATTTCAAACTATGAAAATACCCTGGAGCACCACTAAATCCATTATTACAAAATGTAAAGAATACAGCTCAAATACAACACTGGTTACAGAATGCTACTCACCAAAATTCAATGACCAGGTAAGAAGGGCATTAGCCTGAGAAGCAATTAAGAGGCTAAGGTGCTGAGAAACTTTCCATGCAACAACTATCACCTGCACTTTCTACAAAGCTGGATGTTATGGAAAAGTGACAAAAAGTCATTGCTGAACTAAATCCACAGTAAAACCCATGTGGAATTTGCAAAAAGGTATGTGAGAGACACAGCAAAAGGGTTCTCTGATCTGATTAAATTAACGATGATCTCTGATCTGATTAAATTGACCTTATGCAAAATGCTACACAGAGCACAAAGTTAACAGTGCTCATTGCCCTGAGAATACCATTCCCATGTTGAAGCAGGGTGGTAGCACCATTGTTATGGAGGGTTTTTCTCAGCAAAGACTAGAAAACTGGTCAGGACTGAGGGAAAAATGAATGGAACTAAATATAGACCAAATCTAGAGAAGATTTTGTTTCAGTCTGCAATAGGCCTAGGGCTGCATAGAGGTTTATCTTTCAGCAGGACCAGAGTCATAAATATATAGCAAAAGTAACACTAGAGTGGTTTAAAACAGGAATCTGAACGTGTGAGAATGACCTAACCAAAGCTGACCTGAGAATCTATGGCAAGACAAACTGCTGTCCACCAGTAGTTCTCATCCTAACCAACAACACTTGGACCAAGTCTGTCAAGAAAAATTGACAAAAATTGCAGGATCTAGATGTACAGAACTGAAGAAGACTCACAAGGTTAATCATTGGTAAAGGTGCATTCTGCCAAACTGAGGGGGGGGGGGAAATTACATATGCACCCAAAATGCTAGTCTGCTTTTGTTTACTTAACATTCATGCACAATAAAAAATACTTTGTACCTTTACAGTGTTGAATTTTAGTTGGTAACAATGCCAACAACTTCAGGTTTTAGCACGACAAAATGTGGAAGAGTCAAAGGCAGATGACCACTTGTGTACGTGTACAGAGGCCCAGCCATTTAACTGTCATATGATTTTTAGCTTAAATTATTTATCCTGTCCTGTTTAGCTTATAAGGGATCTTTGACAGCAGAAATAAACAGTTTCTCTATCAAACAAGTAGCTGCTATTGTTAAAACCATTAGTTTTTATTCCAGATGTTACAAAGGAAAAACCAAATGCTACAAAGTGCTCAGTTTCAATTTCATCACTTGGGTAAGCTCTTTGACAGTCAAGCCTTACCTTAACGTTTGGAAATAAATCACTTTTGGAAAAGTTTTTGGCCTCGGTTCCAGTCAACAAGAAGTTGCGGATGTGTACAATAATATCATTTTCGCTGTACCTTGGAAAAGTACAATGATCCATTCTGTAAGAAAACAAAACACAGAATAGAGTACATTAGAGGATGGTGTCATACCACACATTTTCCTACATGTAGGATTAGTTGCATAAGGGGAAATAAATTCTACTTTAGTGAATGGATAACTGGCTGTGACAAGAATACAGTGATCAGCATCTTAGTGACACAGCCACTGTAGAAGAGACAGCCCCCAGACATTCCAGTACAAAACTTTGCTCAGCAGTGTTCACAACTACGACCAAGGGAAATTTGAGGAGTTACTTCAAGCAGCTTGTTGCTGTTGTGTGCCTTCAAGTCATCTCCAGGCTATGGCGATGCTAAAGTGACCCGATCATAGTTTTCTTAGAGGAAGATCTGCCTTTGCCTCCCTCAAAGCTGAACAAGTGTGACTTGCCTAAGGTCACCCAGGGGGTTTCTGGGCGGTTGAGTGGGAATTTGAGCCCTGGTCGCCATAGCTGTAGTCCGGTGCTCAGACCAGGGCCATTTCCGCACTAGCCTGTTATAGCGCGATGATTCCACTTTCCACATCCTCTGGAACCCTGGGGTTTGCAGTTTCGGGAGGGGCCGGCCGGCCCCTCCCGAAACTGCAAACCCCAGGATTCCAGAGGATGTGGAAAGTGGAATCATCGCGCTATAACAGGCTAGTGCGGAAATGGCCCAGGACACCATGCGGCTGAAATGCTTCAGCAAAAAGAGTGATGGAGGAATTTACATAGCGCCCCAATGCGCTTTCCTCAACGAACAGACGGAGAGCCAATACCATTGTTAGAGTAAATCAAAGCCTAATTCAGGTTAGCCAGTTTTCACAAAATACCGATGCAATCTGACCTTAATCTTTTTTTTAAAAAAGATGCATATCTAAACAAATCACAAAACAAGTTAAAAATACGGATTCTTCATTAAGCAGCCAAATGCTGCCGATATTACTTTTGTCAGAAGCGGCACAAAAGCAGGAACTTTGTCAACACTACTTGTCTGCCCTTTCCTCCTCCTCCCAAAAACAGCACCGGCCTCACAGGGCAGGGGGCTCAGTCCCCCGGCCCCCCTCCTGCTCCCGATATGAGCGAGCCCCGCGCCCCCAAGACCCTACAAAGGAGGCGATTGTGGAGGCGACGGCCTCCCCCGGCCCCGAGGCTCCCTCCGCGGCATCTATGCTTTCATCTGGAGAAGCTCCACCGGGGTTGTCGGAGCTTCGTGTCGGCTCCTCCCGTGAGTCCCTCTCTGACCCTTGGGCCCGGACCCTTCCTCCCGCCCCTCCTGCCCCCCTTGCCCACGCCGGACCCGCTTCCCGGCACAAAGACGCCCCGACCCAACTGTGGAAGGGCGGGGATGCCGCCCCGCTCCACTGACCTCTCCTCTGGAAAGCCCGCGCGGGGAGCTCGAAGAGACGCCCTTCTCGGACGGCGGACAACCGTTCGCCAAGCAGGGCAGCGAGCAGATGTCAGTTGAAATCTGGCGGGAGCACCGCCCCTTCCGGTCACGTGCACCTACGTCAGGCTCAGTCGCTTGGCAAACAGCTTTGGTTTCCGCTTTCTCGGTTGCTCTGGGGGGGGGCGTGGGCTCATGACGCCGGCCCTGAAGAGCTGTGAATGGGCAAAGCGGGTGAATCGTTTCGCTTGCGGCTGCCTCCTTCGAGGGCTCCGCAGAATTCGGAGGGAGGGAACTCCAGGTTGGCTGGAGACAAAACGTCCAGGAACGTTCCCTTCTCACGTGGCAGAAGGCAGGTTAGAGCTGCGGGTGGAAAGCAATATAAGACTTTAAAGTTGGGGGGCAGCCGCCTGTTCCTCCATAACGTCATCGTGCTTTTTTTTGTTTTTTGTTTACATTTTCTTGGAAAGTTTTTCCAACAAAAGCTGCATAAATATACGGGATATGGAAGGATGAGCCGAGATTACAGTGGCTTGTTATATGTTAACGTAAAAGTTACACATTTGACATCTGGGCCATTTCCGCACGAGGCTGTTATAGCGCGACGATTCCACTTTCAACCTCGTCTGGAATCCTGGGGTTTGCAGTTTCGGGAGGGGCCGGCCGGCCCCTCCCGAAACTGCAAACCCCAGGATTCCAGACGAGGTTGAAAGTGGAATCGTCGCGCTATAACAGCCTCGTGCGGAAATGGCCCTGGTTAAACATCGCTCTTTAACAACCCGAACGCAGGAAGGTGTACACTATAATCAGTATCAATATGCTTGTACATCGTGCTAGCCAAAGGCCATGACAAAGAGCTTTATAATAGAACATTGAGAATGAAAAGTCTAAACTACAAAGTTTACATGCAGTATCCAAAGTTAGAGCAAAGCGAGTATAAAGGATAAAAAAAAAATTCAAATTGTAAGTAGATTTCTAAGTTGCCAACACGAAACTCATGTTAATACTTGGAGTCCCCATGGCAACTTGTGGCAATTTTATCTCTCATCTTTTTTTTGTGGCCAAAGCAAAAAGGGCCGCTTTAAGTTTTATGTAGTCATGGGCATCCCTCAAAAGGAATCAAACTGGTTCAACAAGAGAGTTCCCATTTTCATCTTCATTTGTCAGGATGAGTGTCAGAAATCGCTAGCGTTGCCATATAGGGGGAAAGTTAATATGCAACGCACAATGTCTTCCACCTGACGTTGATTACAAATACATAGTCTGTTTTCAGATAGCTCCTTATGAACGTTCATTTAAAACTACAGTTGGCATTACTTGAAATCACAGTTCAATGAAGGCTTAAGTTTGAGCAGATACCTGGCTCTGAAAAGTTCAGTTTTCAAAAGAGAGAACCATGGGGAGAATTTTGATATCCTAATTGCTTGTAGATACCGTCTTGAATCTAACCAAAATAGCCAGTCTCTTAATTGGCTCTTGTTCATACCCAAGGCAAAATTCAGCTCAGGGAAATAGTACCTTTGTAGGAGATTTTGTAAGGCTGACTTCCAGTTTTGATTGTTACTGATTTCCATGTAACATAATGTCAGAAGATGGTCAGTTGGTTAAGTGGCAATTTGTTTGAAGTACCTTAACTGAACACAATGTACTCTTGTTTTAACTAACAGTCAACCAGATTAACTGCACCAGAAAGCTGCAGACATTCCAACTGGAAGAGAATAACATTTTTGGAGAAAAGACTTTACAAGTGTTAATATCTAACCACCAGATTTCCACACCATAAAGCATCTAAGCAATTACTTTTGTTACTGCAGGTTAGGACTCCTTGGATATAGCATAAAGATAACATTTTGATATCAATAATTTGGCTCTCTTCCACCATCCCTCTCCATGTGTTTGAGAGGCCCCCGGACAAGCACAGAACTAGACTCAGCCATCAAACGCTGCAATATCCCAAGTCAATACAGGCAGGCCAGAAATAGCCAGATCACTGCTTTAGAAGACCTCTCTGCAAACACCCTTATTATATATGCACACTGTTTACAAGGGACTCCCTGCCCCGAGCAGGCACCTTGGCAAGCTGAATAGTCAAATACCAAGCACGCTGCGTTCGCATACTGGCTACCCCTTTGTTAATTCGGACTTAATCATGCTAAATTCTGACCTTTCCCAAGCTTTGTCTCGCGCCAGAAACTCACTGTTTTCCCCAAGTATGGCATAGCCGGCAGTCACATTTCTCCCTATAAAAACCCCTGATTCCGAGACCATCCTCAGATCGCTTCCAAGTTCCAGACCGCCTTGCTGCCGCTTTGCTTGGGAAGCTTCCCCTCAGCTCCACATGCTGAGCCACATCGAACCCCAACGTCGCTCTCTATTCTTCCAGGCTTCAGGACAGGTTTCGTATCACCCAATTCAACAATCCCTCTCAAAAATCCCTCTATACCACTCCAACCTTTATTTTCCTTAGTTACCTGTGTGATTGTGTGTTGCATACACTATGTGTCTGTATTTAATAAAATCTCAATTATAACTTGGTGTGCTTCTTGGCTGGGCCTGACCCCGTAGACGTTGGGTAAAAGATTCCTCTGCATTGCCCTGCCTCTCGCATTGCTAACTTCTGCTCTCAGCTAATTTCCCCAAACTTAGTTAATTGTGAGCGCATTTAGGTGTCCCTCACAGGACCTCCAGTAAACAGGGTAACACTTTGCTACCAAAAAAAAAACACCTCAGGGCATATTCAATCAATTGACCACCCTGGCTGTAATAAAATTTCATCAGTGCTCCTATTGTTTTCTCAGCTTTCAGCTTCTCTGCCTCCCTATGTGTAGTGGAGTTCTGGGAGGTGTGGCTATTTGAAGTGCCAAGGCTGGCTGGAAACAGTTTGCTAGGCAACCAGAGTAACACATCAGGAAAGAAATCCAAGCCCAGTAGTGTGTGGGAGGGGCTTGTGGCTGAGAGAAAAAGTTATACAAAGCCAAGGACCTGTGGGTATTGGGATTCTTTCAGTGTCAGCCTGGCAAGCAGCTAGGAAGCAGAGTCCTTTGTTCAGTAAGAGAGTGTGACTGTTTGGGGAAGTTTAGTTCTCAGTGGAAGCCTATTGAGAGGCAGAAGAATAATTGAATGTTAGTAGGATCTGGTCAGAGAGTGTGACCTAGATTGGGATTTAAGATTTTGGTAGGAGTTGAGCCAAAGGGCCATTATATGATACTTGTGCCTTGTATGAAAGTCTAAAAATATAACTGAACTGTTCTTGAGCAGAGTTACCTATTACATTGTCTGAAATGTTCACTGGGGAAATGTATCAACCGTGACCTGCATTTGAAGTCTTAACAAGCTACTTTATTCTTATTGTTATTTTAATAAATGTTACAGTTTATCTTTGCAGATACTGGCTCAGCTGAGTTGTATTAAGTATATAAAGTAAAACAGGAAACACATCACCATAAAAAGTGGTTCTAAATAAACATTGAAAACCCTCACCCTTTTACACAAAGGTAGCAGGAAGGTATCACTGGATGGTGTTACCCTAATTTTCTGGGGGTTCCAGGGATCCCTGTCACCAAACAACTGCTTTTAAATTCAGGGAAGTCCCTGTCACTATGCTCAAATATGATTTTAAACTCAGGGGGGTCCCGGTCACCAGGTATGTTGCCCAAGTCTCCGGAGGTCCCAGTCACCGAGTACGTTGCCCAAATTTCCGGAGGTCCCGGTCACCACCAGAGTTCCTGGGGTGCCCAAGCTCCCTGGGATCCCTCAAAGGACACCTAGTCTGACCCTGATTTTAAGGGGGTTTCCAAGTTGCACTAAGCACGTGCCCAGCGCGCACGAGAGGTAGGGTAACTCAACAGGATCTAAAACCCAGTGTATACCAGGTCAGATCAAAACCAAGCTAAAGTTGGATGAAATGATTTTTATTTTATTTTTATAAAATATAAGTCACTACGCACTCACTCACATTAGCAATCACGCACACAGATTCTAAAAGAAGATAAAAAGGGAGGAAAGTTGATAGGGGATTTTACAGAGGGATTTTTAGAGTAATACTCCACCTGATCCAGATGCCCAGGAAGTCAAAGTTAAAGCAGAGGACTGAGAGCGGTGAAATTCAGCACGGGAGGGGGTTGAGGGGAACGCTCGGCAAACAGAGTGACAGCAATTCAGGAGGAAAATGTAAGCAAACCCTCAAACAGCTAAAAACATGTGGGTTTTATAGGAAAAATATACCTAGAGGGCTAGTTCTTTCCCGGGGAGAACAATAGCAAGGAGGGCTACATCAGAGCCCTCAACGGCAGACATCTTCGGCTGAATGTTCCTCAGTGTCATGTGAATGACTCTGCCTGAGTGAGACAAAGGCATAGGTAGAGTGGAAATTGCCTCACTTGGCAGGCTGATCGTGATTCTATCGAGCTGCCATACCAGTGCGAAGGGCCCTTTGTCTGTTTAATGGTCATAATGTCTGGATGGGTCCCTGGGCTACGTGCCAGATTGAGTCACTGGCTTGACCGGAATTTTCCTAACTTCGGCCTTTCAGCCGTTCCTGCCTACATGTACTTACAGTGACCCTGTCAGACACATGGAATGATTTTTAATAGCCACATGGAGATATCAATTTGATGTGGTGAATTAATAAATTATAGACCCTGGGAGAGAGCTATTAGCCATATTAACAATGGTAAAGCCTCATCAGATTGGGAATCACCACACCAGTCTGGGAGAAGTAAGGCCCTGTAATGCTATGCCATTTCCAAGAGAAAATAACGAGCTATTTAGGCCTCAGTGCAAATAATGCCCAGATATCTGAATAAATTGGTTTGTTCTATGGCATGTTAATTTAGGATCCATTTGCTCCTTGGACAATTCCTACCAAAAACCATTATCTTGCTCTTTGAATATTTTATTGATAGGTATTCTTGTTGACAAATAAGCAATGAATGCATTTGAAAGGTTTTTAAGACCCAAACGAGAAAACATTAGATTATCTGCTCACATTAGCGTGAAACTCTTTCATTCCTGATTACTGGAGAATCAACTTGAGCTAAACAAGACACCAAATCATTTACATATATGTTAAAAAGAGTGGGAGCCAACAGGCATCCTGGTTTCACTCCCAGTGTTATTATAAATGCTTCTGTCAGAAGCAGTTTAGGCCAACTCTAACTCTCATTTCTGTGTGACTGTATAGTTCCTGTATTGGTCTACAATCAACATCAGAATTCTGTAATTTTTTCTGTAATCTTTTCCTATTGATAGAATCAAAAGTGGTGGAAAGATCAAGAAAAGCAGCATAAACATGTTTCTTACTTTCCTTAGTATATTTTTTTATGATGTTACTCAATGTGAAACAATGCTGTACTTCTAAATCCCGCCTGTTCTTCATGTATGATTTGCTTTTCTTGTAGCCAGCCTTTTAATTTGTGAAGTATTGAGTTTTGAAGTCAAGCGAGCTGATTGGCCAATAGTTCTGTGTATCATTTTTGTCTTCTTTCTTGTAAATAGGAAATACAATACTCATTTTCCATACATCAGGCATTTGTCCAGTACTGTTTATCATATTAACTAGGTCAGCAAGAATGGGACTCCATCATTCAACACTTTCTTTAAAAAGTTCTAGTGGGAACATATCTTCTCCAGCTGCTTTCTTAGATTTCAAGGATGGCATTAGAAATTTTATGTTGTTACCCTGATTTCTGGGGTCCCTTGGGGGACACCTCAATGTGCTCCACATGATGGGGAATGGAAACTAGCCAGAGCACAAGCAATAGCAATGCGACAGGCAGGGTAACCTAGCGAGATCTTTCACCCAATTTTTATGGGGTCAGGCCAAGCCAAAAACCAAGCAAAATTGTCTAATAAATGATAAATGATTTTATTAAAAATAGACTTGCGCGCGTATGTACTTACACACTCACTCACTCAAGACCTAGTGAGAAAAAGAGAGGAGATTGGATAGGGGGCTTTGGAGGGTTACAGCTGGGGAATACTGCACTTGGTCCTGAAGTCCGGAGGTCCGAGACAGCAGCGGAGAGAGAGATGAGACTCAGCACATGGAGGGCTGAGGGGATAGCTCAACGGATGGAGTGACGATCTGCTGAGAAGCTGGGAGCGATCCAAAGAACCGCTCAAAAACTGGATCTGTTTATGGGGGAAAGGTAACAGGAGGGCTAATCCTTTCCCAGGGAGAACAATAAGTGGAGGAGCTAGAACAAAGCTCCAATATCTCAATGTCCTTTGCATTATTGAATTTGCTGGGGTTGTCAAAGCCTCGGCTGTATGCAAATCGTCCTCACTTGATGGGCTGTTTGTCAGATGCGTTAATCCCTTCAAGCCAGCTCCTCGGGGCTGAGGACCCTTTTTGTATTTTAGATTTTACATGTCCAGAGGTGTCCTGGAGCTACATGACTATAGATTTAGTGGCCTTACCAGGATTTTCCTGTTTTCGACCATTTGACAGTGCTCTTTCGGGGGACCTCTCAAGCACATGAGAGATATTTTTAATATTAAATTGTAGAACGCGGGATAGGGTTATCTGCCTCAGTAACAATGTCATTGCCATAGAATCACAGAGTTGGAAGAGACCACAGGAGCTATCCAGTCCAAACCCCTGCCATGCAGGAACACACATCAAAGCACTCCCAACAGATGGCCATCCAGCCTCAGTTTAAAAACCTCCAAAGAAGGAGACTCCACCACACCCCAAGGCAGCATATTCTACTGCCAGACAGCTCTGACCATCAGGAAGTTCTTCCTGAGGTTCAGGTGGAATCTCCTTTCCTGTAGCTTGCTCCATTGCTCCTTGTCCTAGTCTCTGGAGCAACGGAAAACAAGCCCACTCCCTCCTCAACATGACATGCCTTCAAGTATTTAAACATGGCTATCATGTCCCCTCTTAACTTTCTCTTCTGCAGATTAAACATCCCCAGCTCCCTTAACCACTCCTTATAGGGCATGGCTTCCAGGCCCTTCATTTTGGTCACCCTCCTCTGGACATACTCCAGCTTGTTGATATCCTTCTTGAATTGCCAATGACTTGTTTCCATTCAGGTAGATTAGGAAAATCTTCATCTGTCCTTAACTTCTTCCAAAGGCTTAATGACTGCAAAAAAAAAAAAAAAAAACCATGGAAGTATTTAATCCACATGAAGGCAGAGACTGAGGCTTCTTGTGTATACCTTTCCCTGTTTAGGCCTCTGGTAAAAGGTTCCCAAAATTTTGTCTTCTTTCCATTCTGTTAGTGCAACAACCAGGTCCTGCCAGTGAGATTTTATGTGTTCAGCTTCCTTGTCCTTGATTAGACTTTTATATTTTAGTCTAAATTCTCTATTTTCCCCCCAGATGTGTTATTGCATGATTCTGTTGTTGTTGTTGTTGTTGTTGTTGTTGTTGTTGTTATTCCAGGTCTCTTTTGGCTGCTCGACATTCTGCCTCAACCTAACCATATTCAGCAGGCTGAATTTTTTTGTCTGCAGTTGTTATTAGATAGAGCCTGAATTTTGACAATTTGTTGAGAGATATCTAAATGATTCATTCATTTATCATAGAAAAGTTTACATATACCTGCCAGATAGTTAGTATGTAATTTCTCCCAGCTAGTACTACTCAGTCTAATAGATAACTTCAGCATACTCTCTCCCAATAATACTCCCGTTAAATTTGCAGTTTTAGTTAATGCCACCCGTTTGAGTATTGGTCCTAAGGATACTACTAAAGGGAAATGATCACATTGTGCACAGTGTTTACCTAGGAGAGCAAGAATGTTAGGAACTGAATTCATACACACAAATGTAACAGTGGATATGTACTATTTATTAGGAGCATGATACATAGTACAGGACTTCAGTGAGCGAACTAGGGGCAATTACAACATTCAAAACATTAAAGGCAAAGAGTTTCTCATCCCGCCCGCAAGAGACCTTGGAGTTCTGGTTTCAGCCTGGCAGTGCTTATCACTATATTCCTACCTTTTTTACCTAACGGTCTCTGGTTCTCATACCTTGTTACAAGCAAGCTGCTACTTAACTCCTACTACATGTCCCATAACTAAAATATGGAGGGCTACCTGACATCCTGCCCATCCTGAAAAAAATGAATCAACACATAGCATGGCAGTGATGAAGAGGGAAAAGGGAAAGGTCATGGGGTGTGGAAAAGAAAGGGGAAGAGGGGAGACAACAGGTAAAATGCAAATATGAAATGAAGTAGTTAAACATGGAGTGTTGACACTGGTGATGTAGGAACAGCCGGTTGAGTAGGTGGGTTAATCTCTGAAGAAGAATTCGAAGGAACTGGTTTCAGTAAGCTGGAATGAAAAACAAGGTGAACAAGTTTGTAAGTGTCAGGCAAAGAAAGTTCAAAGGTGACATCATTAAAGGCACATTTGATTGGGAAAGGACCAAGGTATTTGGGGGAGAGTTTTTTGGAGGGGGCGTTGGAGGAAATGTTTTTGGAGGAGAGGTAGACAAGTCCCCAGGCTGGTACATAGGATTCGGTTGCCGTTTTCGGTCAACAAAGCGTTTGTGAGAAGCTTTTGAAGCTTCAAGAGAGGAACATACAGAGTTCCAAATGGAATAAAATTTTGTAATCCAAGATGTGAGTGAGGCAGGTTGTGTTGTAGAGAGGGTGGTGGGGAGCGAAGGAAAGTGTTTCGGGGTGATACTGAGGACAACTTCAAATGGAGTTTTGCCAGTGGAGGAGTGTAGAGCAGAGTTGTAAGCAAATTCAGTAAAAGGGAGGAGGAGTGCCCAATTATTTTGGTTAGAATCAACGAAGCAGCGCAAGTATTATTCTAGGGTTTGATTTGTGCATTCGGTTTGTCCATCAGTTTGTGGATGATAGTTTTACCCTGTATTTAGGGGTGCTGGAAAGGACACCCAAATATCCAAATATTAACACAGATGGGAAATTAACTGGAGCTCACTTGCTGGTTAGCCAAGAGGTAGGGTAACTATAGCGGGGGTCTTCTGCCCTATGTTTACAGAGTCAGGTCAATGAGCCATGCAATTTACAAAATAAACCAGTTAATGTTTTATTGAAAAGCAACATATAAGACAAACAAACACACCACTAACTAAATAAGAAGTAGGAGAGGGAAATGAATTTTAGGAATAAATGTACGACACCTGATCAGTAGTCCTGGACAGCTGAAGGAAATGAGGCTTAGTAGATTCCTTGGGAACTCGCTATACAACTGTCAGCAAAGCAGGATGAAATTCAAAATGCGGCTCTCTTAACTATCAGAACTAGGGGTTTTTATAACAGAAATTGTGCCTGAGGTTTATGTCATAAACTTTAAGAACAAAGTTAGCTTTGAAATGCGCCAAAAGGCTTAGAAGTGGATCAACATCCGTGGTAGATCAATCAGATGGCCCAAATGTCAGTCGGTGGGCACCTTATTTATGGTCTTGTTATTCATGGATGCAAATCTTCACCTTGTGAGGTGAAGGAAGTAGATCCTCAGAACAGCAATCAAGGCTTTTAAATGCCTGCCTGAAATCCTGTCATAAAACGACTGCAGCCCTGTCTTGTGTCCTGGAGACCATTTCTACAAATGCATACGCCAGGGTGCCATGGAAAGGTCAAATCACCCGATATCACAAAGGGATATCCAGTACCATCAAAGTTTATGCTTAAATCACAGTTACAATAGGAGCTGCTGAGTTTTTGGGAAATGCCAGGAGATTTCAGGAGTGAAGTCCAGAATTTGGAAGTGAATATAGGTTTTCTGTCAGAAATGATTGTGGAAGGAAGCCCATGGAGTTTCCAGATGTTATTGATGAAGAGGTTGGCCAGTTTTTCAGCAGTAGGCACTTTTTTTAGTGGAATGAAATGAGATTGTTTGGAGAAATGATCGGTGACAACCCAAATGGTGTGGAATCTGTGTGAGTTGGGCAGACCAACAATGAAGTCCCATGAAAATAGTGTCCCAAGGTGAGGAGGGAGCAGGAAGTGGTCGAGGAAGTCCATGCGGTTTAGATGAAGAGGATTTGCAGGTGTTGCAAACGGTGCAGTGCTTTATATATTCTTGGACTTGTTTAGTGAGACCTGGCCAGTGGAAAAGTTTTCTGATGGAATGCAGAGTTTTAAGAAAGCCAAAGTGTCCGGCAGGTTTGGAATCACGGTATCTGTAGGAACCAAGATCACACACACAAATGTACCAATGCTAATACATGATTTATTTAGAGCGTGATGCGTTTACAAGACGTCAGTGATCGAACTGGAGGCAATTTGCAGAGATCAAACATTATAAGCAAGGCAATCTGTTCCCATAGTAAGCAGACAGCAAATGACCTTGGGGAAACTCACTCAGGCTGGTATTTCTTATCAGTGCTGAATTCCAGGTGTTGTTGACTTAATGGTCTCTGATTCATATTCTTGGTTATAAGCAAGCAGCTACATACTACTACAACATATCCCATATTAAATACTATCCCATACTAAATATCCCATACTAAATATCCCATACACCCGACACTTAAAAATTTCGATTTGGCACGTTGGTGGTATGTAGATTTTAGTTCCAATGAAAGCCAAATCTTTAACCTAGGTGACTGAGTTTTTGTGTGCTTGTAGCCAAGTGTCTGTCTGGTAGGCAGATTTCAGAGACTGTTGGAAGGGAGAATCAAGTAGTGTTGAGGCTGATTCTCAGGCTCGCTGTTGTGCTCAGATAATGACTTGTAATCCAAATTTGTTTGGGGAGAAGAGAGGTTTTTCCTTGGTTGGAGAAGAAAACGAGGGAGGTTCATGGCAGGGTAGTCTTGAGAGAGGATCTGCCAAAGTGTTACTTTTTCCAGGTTTAAAAACAATTTTGAATCTAAATCACTGGAAAAATTCAGTCCAGCGTGCTTGTTTAAGGGTCAGTTTTTTGGCGGTTTTTAGAGTATCGAGATTGCGGTGGTCAGTCCAGACTTGAAAAGGAAGTTTATTACGTTCAAGGAGGTGTTGCCATGAGGTGAGTGCAGAATGGATGGCCATGGCTTCCTTTTCCCAAATCAGCCAGTTGCATTGTGTGGCGGAGAATTTTTTGGAGATGAAGGTGCATGGTTTTAGATGGTTATCTGTGTCGTGTTGAAAAAGAACAGCTCCCATGGCAGTTTGAATTATGAATTCTTTGCTAGTATCAGGGAATAAGAGAAGCGATTCGGAGGTAAATTTTCGTTTGAGGGTTTTGAATGCTGTTTGGCATTTTTCAGTCCAGACGATGCGGTTGCATCAGTTAGTTTTGTTATTCGTTGTTTTCTTCAAGAGGTCGGTAAGAGGGAGAACAATTGTGGCAAACCCCTCTATGAAGTTACAATAAAAGTTTGCAAAGCCAAGGAATAGTTGGAGTTGCTTTCTAGTTTTGGGGGTAGGCCAGTTCAAAATGGTGTCAATTTTAGTGGGGTCCATGTTTAGGGTATCCTGACAAATACAGTACCCTAAGTAGTCAAAAGTTTGAGCACGAAATTCACATTTTGAGAGTTCAACAAGAAGTTCATTGTCTATGAGTCTTTGCAACACAGTACGTATGAATTCGGTGTGTTGTTCAAGGGTTTCTGAGTAGATCAAAATGTCTTCTAGGTAAACAACAACACATTTGTAGAGGAGATCTTGTAATACAGAATTGAGAAACATTTGGAAGGCTGCGGGACCAGCTTGGAGAACAGTCCGTTGGTAGTTTCCTGGGGGGTTGAGAAAGTAGTCAACCACTCACTCTCGGAGTCCATGTGTATTCTCTGGAAAGCCTCCTTGAGGTCTAATTTGGTAAAGAATTTGCCTTTAATCAATTGATTTAAGATATCCTTAGTTAAAGGAATCAGGTACGCATTAGGCAATACTGCCTGATTAATTAAACTGTAATTCATGATGAGCCTCGGTTCTCCTCCAACCTTTTTATTGCGGAAAAATATTGGACTGGCTGTGGGAGCAGATGAGGGTTTAAGAAATCCACATTGTAAGTGTAAGTTCAGGAACCTTTTTAGAGCCTCTGAGTTTGCAATCAAAGTCTCTGTGTGGGGGCAGTTTGTCTGCTTCATGGTCTTCAAAAGGTTTCTGCAGGTCTCAGTATTCTAACGGGATCTTCTGCAGTTCCTCAGGAGTCAAAGTAAGTGCCGAGTCAGGAGGATTTCATACAGGCACTAGATTTACATCATGGTTATGCTTGAGTAAGCCTTGTATCCAGTCAATTTAGGGATTGTGGTTTTTAGCCAGTCGTACCCAAGAACTACTTGAAACCCAATTTTGGTGGGCACTAGGAAATGCAATTGCCCCCGGAAGTGTCCAACAGGGATAGATTTAGTCCTTTCCCGTCCAGGGCCTCCTGCCATGGGCGAGCTGTCCATTTGAGATAACTTGACGGCCTTTTTTAGGGGTTCAAACTTTACTGCAAGTTCTTTTGCCACAGCGGGATTCAATAAACTAGTTGTGCAGCCTGAGTCAACTAAGGCCCTGTACATTTGTAATTTCCCATCATTTCCTTGTAAATTTACTGTAACATATACATGATGAGTTTTGGTTGTTCGTGAACTGGTCGGGATCCCAATCATCGTTATCCAAGTCAGACGTGGTCAGTGGGCTATCCTCACCATTGCAAGTTCCAGCAGCGGTTCTGCCGGCAGGATGTTTGGTTGTCAGCTTCAGGGTGTCAGCTTTGCGAGATACAGGTCAAGTTGTGGAGGTGCCCAATTTTTCTTCAGTGGGTTTTTTCGATCCCTGGCATTTGCTGGCGATGTGGCCTTTTTTCTCACATTGGAAACAGGTGCCTTCTTTGAGTCATTTTTTCTTTTCCTCACTGCTCAGGAAAGTGGTTTTTCGGAGTGCCAGGGTTCAGCAACCACTTTCTTGCGCTGGTCTTTGCCGGGCAAGCTGGACACCCTCCATGATGCTTTCCACTTCTCTGGCTAGTTTTGTCCATCCCAGGAGACTGGCAGGATCCTCTTGGGTCAGGCAGCAATCTAAGAGGGCGGGGCTTAATCTGTCTCAGAAAAATTGCTTGAGGATGTAATCTTTCCATTCTGGGACCTTAGTGGCTAGCTTTCTGAATTCTCGGGCATATTCGCCAGTGGTTCCTTTTCCTTGGCACAGTTTTCTCAGTTGGTATCAGGCTTGTTCTTGAAAGAAAGGATCCTCGAACCTTTCTCTAAGTCAATGCATGAACAGCTGCAGGTCGACTGTTTCCTCAGCTCATGAGTCGAACAGGCTGGCAACCCACTCTGCTGCTTCTCCTTTGAGGTGCTGGCTCAGGTATCTGACTCTGGCATCCTCATCAGGGAAACTGTTCCCATAGTCGATCATATAATTAGAGGCCATGTTGAGAATGTCAGGGTGGCTCCATAGCCATCGTAAGTGGTCTTCAACTCTCGAAAAGGCCGGGGTCCCACTTGTGGTGCCGGTATCCCAGGAGGTGCAGGTGCCACAGCCACCAGAGCAGCTGCCGCTGCTGGAACCTGGGGTGGCACTCATGCAATGTGAGGCACCAGGAATCTCCAGTCATGCAGCTTAGCTCTCAGTTTAGAAATTTCTTCTGTCTCCTTTTCCATTTCTTCTTCTCTGGCTAAAAGTTGTTCCATTAAGCTGGTCTCAATAATCAATGTGTCCCATCTTGTAGCCTGGCGACGTTGGCACTGAGCAGTTTCTGGTCTCTCTCCCCAGGCCCAGGTTTGGCCTCTGGTCGGGGTAGATGGAGGAATTGAAGACCGTGTCTTCAGGGGCCCGGCTGGGGACCGTGTCGTCTCTTTCAGTGATTCCCTTGCCTGGAGCTTCAATGACTCTGCCGAATGCTCCCTTTTCTTCAAAGTTTTCTTCAGTTTTTTTTATACATATTGTTAATATTTTTTACAGGAGTTCACTCACTCTGTCAGGAACTGAATTCACACACACAAATATAACAGTGCATATACACTATTTATTAGGAGTATGATACATAGTACAGGACTTCAGTGAATGAACTGGAGGCAATTAGCAAAATTCAAAACATTAAAGGCAAAGAGTTTCTCATCCCGCCCACAAGAGACCTTGGAATTCTGGTTTAACCTGGGAGTGCTTATCTCTACATTCCTAGCTTTGTTTATCTAATGGTCTCTGGTTCTCATACCTTGTTACAAGCACGCTGCTAATTAACTCCTACATGTTCCAGAACTAAAATATGGAGGGCTACCCGACAAACAAGCACAAGACTATTATGGGATTGATGACACTGCCACCTTGTTTACTTAAATAGGTATAATAACCCCTAGATACAGCCACTGGACTCCCTTTCAGAGAGAATAGATTGTGCTGCTATATAACCTTCATAAGATATATAAGCTGCTATATAAGCTTCAATCTCTGTTGATTATATTTATTGTCAATGGAAGTAGGTGATGTTAAAAATAAATCTTCCAGTTGTAGGCCTAAAGATGCAGAAGATTATCTGAAGCTGCTCCAATTCAGATGTTAAAACTCCACATATAAGAATAAATGCATTGGGAAATTTCTGGTTTATATGTTCTAATAACAATGTTAAATCTTTCCCTACCTTGGTACTCACTAGCACATCATTAATAGGGAGAAATAAGCATTTATGCAGTAAAAGATATTCCCTTTACCTTTATTAACTTATTCTAGCAAAATGTAATTATTTTGCAAACCAAAATCCACTGAGATTTTCCTGTCAGCCGTACTGAGATAAAGGACACCAGACCACCAGTGTCTTGTCCCTTCTGGGATTTCTGTACAGTTGTTAGCATCTGTACACCCCCACACTTTGATATGGTCTAGTTTCCAAATATTAACTGGCCTGAAATTTAGTTATGCACACTTCTGGCTGAAAGGCCATGTGGAGAAGGGATACTGGCTGGGGAGATATACAAAAGTAGATTGGGTTGACCTCAGCATGGCCAAGTCATAATTTCAGTGTGGATTACCGGGAAAGCCTAACTTAATGACTCTAAGCTAATCTTCTGAATACCTGACCTCAGAAAACAGTAGTGAAAGAAACTGCCCAGATGCAGCAGGCAATCACCCCTGCTATATGCATTTCCTACCAAAAGCTTCCCTGGTCACATTGCCTAACCAAGACATTGCGAAACTGTCAGGGCTCCCATTGGTATTTTGTCATCTAACAGTAAGACCATCAAGCCATTCTGGACCTGATTGTATTGGTTGCAAGCCCCATTGTTTACTCGGCCGTAGAGCCATTTACACCCATGCCCTCCAGGTAGAAATTGGGTATAAAAAATCTCCAGTTTTGAGTAGTCAGGCACAGTACATTGACTGCTGGTATCTACTCTGTCACTCAGATTGTGTATTGTTCTTAGACACAAATCTAAGCTACATCACCACTTCTTCTCTACTCTTCTGGATTGGTAAATATTGCCCATTTCACCCTGAAATCTCACTATCTTAAAACCTTTCCTCCTTTTACCTTTAGTTAGCCCTACATGAGTGTGTGTCTGTTTGGATTTGTGTGAGTGATTGAATCTCCCTCAATAAAACACATTTTAGCTTAAATTTGAATTTCTGGCTGGTTTTTCCCTGCAGAAGACCCCATAAACACTGGTGTCAAAGATCTTGTTAGGTTACCCCCCTCTTGCAGGCCTCCTAATTTGAGCTAATCTTCCCACCTTTGAATGGAGGTACTGGCATCACATTTTGGGGTAACACAGTTGGCTGGCTAAATGCTTTATACTCTGAAGGTATGAAGGATTAAGTTTATGAGTCCATGTCTCTAGCAGACAAAATATATTTTTGAAGAGTTCCAGGACATTCCTTATCTGCCGCTTTATTTTCCCAGCCTGCCACATTCCAGGAAATTATATCAAACCATCTTTGGTTTGTATCTAGTAGAGATGGGATGAATCCAGAATTTTCCGAATCCTGATCTGAATCCCCGGAAGGTTCTGGAGATCAACGAATCTCACGAATCTTGAATCTTTCGAATCCTTTTTTAAAAAAGGGTTTAAAAAGCAAGGAAAAGAAGGATAATCTTGGGCAAGACACACTCTCTCAGCCTTAGCAAAAGCCTAGGCAAAGGTGAACCTCCCTCTGAAGAAATCTGGCTAAGACAATTGTCATAGTTTTGCCTCAGGATCTCCCCAGATTGAAAATGACATGAAGGCCCTTTCTACACAGGCAGGAAAATGTGTATTAATCCCACATTTTCCTGCCTGTGTAAACAGGGCCACATACTACAGAAGAGAGATAATCCAGGTCAAAATTGGCTTTTCGTTGCATAGCTCTTTCTGGTATCCTGGGGTTTGTAGTTTGATGATGCACCAGTACACTTTGGCAGAGAAGGCTGTGACACCTTGTAAAACTCCAACCCCCAGAATTGTGTCTGAAAGAGGTTTGCAAGGGAACTATGCAAAGGAATGTTTCAGCTGTCCTTGAAATCTCAAGCCTGTAGCTTCCAGTCAAGTACTGAACTTAAATATGAAATGTTCAATTTAAATATCTTAGAATACAAGCTGAGATGTAATTTCTGAAATTGTTAGCAAAGGCCATTATTACTCCAAGGGAAAACCTCACCTTCTTACTATCTTCAGGTTTTGAGGAATTCCGGTCTCCCAGGTTTTCAGGCGTCCCGGTGTCCAACAATCTATTTAGTTGGAGGGTTCGAAAGATTCGATTTGCATATTTTGGCACAGGGATTCAGAAATCTCAAATCCTTACCCGGGATTCGAGGATTCAGTTGGCCCATCCCTAGTATCTTGTCAACTACAATTTCTGAAGAGTGGTTTGAAAGGTCCAAAGTAAATCCTTTGACAAGTACCTTTATTTCTGCTGTATTCTCTGACATTAAGCCTATGGTGATCCCCAGAATTACTAGAGAAGGACTTAGTTGCTCAAGAGATCCATTGCTCTGTTGACTTGCCGAGGCATGTCACATTTTGCATTTAAAAGCCAATGCATTTGTTCTTGTTTTCTTCTCTGTAAGATCCTAACTGGATGTTGTTTGGATATGCAATGAAGCAAGGGATCTTGTAACTCTGATTCTTCCGTCTCCTTCCACTCCAGTTACCATTTCGAAACTGCTCTTTCCTTTCTCTCTGTAATGCAGGTGGTGGAAGGTTAGGACACCATTGATAGGATTTGTTTTGTTGCAGTTTTATTTCAAATAGCAGGTCTCTATTGGTGAATCTAGGTAATGGGGACCAACATTTACACTGCACATCAGGATATTGAAATGTTAATTCAGTGGTGTCTCTTTGTCCATCCTGGGCCAGATATTTGCAGAAGACACCATTGCCTAAATCTAGAAGAGCTCCTATAGTAGACTGAATTTCTGCTCAATGTTCTTAGGTGATATCATTCCTCCACCTGATTTCATCTCTGGCCAATTATGTGTAACCGCTTGCAATTCACCTAAAGATCTCTTCCTGTGCTGACCATAATTATGAGCATATCTTATATTCACCATTTTTTTTAATATGTAGAATCATTCTCTTCTATCCATTTCCCTCAGTCTGTTACAGTGCAGATTGGATGGGGAGCCCATTTGAGATATCCAAGGCCTCACTTACAGAACTCCTATTGGATTGCAATGTGTGGTAGAATGTTACTGTGTTTCCCTTGTTCAAAGGGAGGAACAGTATCTCAGTACTCATCTATAAACTCACTCACCATCTGGAATCTTGAGTCAGAAGGCATAAGACAAAAGACAGAGGATGCATTATCAGTACTAGAGTCTTGTTCATTGTTACTAACTTAAGGATAAGTTTCAGAATTCAAATTCTAATTCTTCATAATGTCATTTAGTTGCTGAATTACTCAGTTTATGGGTGAGCTATCTACTTCTTGCTTATCCTTGCCATAAAGGTCTTTCAAATCAGCACTGTCTTCTTGTCCGGAGTATAAGAATTTGTTTGAGGGGCTACAATCAAAATCCACAGCTCTGCCAATCCAACTAATGTTCCAATAATGACTTTCTGGCCAGAAATTTATTGTTTTAATTATGTTCTTCTTTGTGGTCTCTGTGCCTCATGCAATGGGAATCTTCGCACATGCACAGTTGCTTTTCAGAAAGTTCCAGAGCTGAGCAGCTTGGCAGGAATTCCTCCCCCATAAGGTACTGAGCATACTCAGTCCCGCCAAGCTAACGGTCTCTCCTCAGTTTCTTTTCATCCGCTGACCTGTTAGCAGCTCGGAAAGCCTTCCTTGCTGAGCAGTTTGCTTCGTTTTCTGCTATTTCTTCATTCTTTGCTGTTTTTCCACCAAAAAGTCTGTAAGAACTCTTCCTCCTTTTTCTGTCGTCGTTGTTTAAATTGTTCTTGTCTTGCAGTTGCAAGGTCTCCTTGTCCAACAGCCACTCCAAGTGCCTGTTCTGCCTCGGAACGGCCCATAACGTCTGGGCATGTTCCATCTGTAAGGACTTCACTTCTCAAACTCTGAAAAACAGAGCCTCCTGGTTGAAGTCTCATTGTTGGGAGCAAGCCCTCAGGATAAAGGAGCAGGTGGCTTCAAATACTGCCCTTTTCACCTCCTCCATGGCTTAGTCTTGGGCACCCTCAACTTTGAGACCTTCGTCAACACCCTCTTCCTTGCATCAACCTCATCAGTACCGATACCGGTATCGTCTTCGACAGCTTTGCTTCCAGTTTCCTCGTTGCCGAGGGTTCCGAAGCTCTCCAGGATGCCAATTTCCACCCCCTCCTCTGGAGAAGCTTCTTCTGGCTCTGAACCAGCTTCTACTCAGCCTTGCAAGGTCCCTACAGTGGCTCAGTGTAAGCGATCTTCCTCCCATCTTGCTGACTCTTCCGTTAAGGAGAAGAAGAAGGAGGAGGAGAAATGCTGCTCTCCTTCTCCTGCAGGCTGCCAGTTGGCCCTCTTGCCGACAACCCCTCCGATGCAGCCTTCGATGGCTAACGTGGAGGAAGAGGACAGTCTCGAACCATCGGCAGAGCATGATGATGTCCAGCTCCCAGTGCTCTCAGTTCCAGTGCCCGTGGATTTAACTTCAGACTCTGAGCACCGACCCTCACTATGGTTGTCTCCACAGCTCACATCAGCCCAAGCCGGAGTAGTGGCTATACAAACTCCGCTTCCTCTGTTACGTGCTCCTGCTGGCCCCGAGCTGGACCATCCATCCTGTTTAGACGCTCCTCGGGCTCCTTCCCATGATCACCCTCGATCTAGCATGGTGCGTTCTCCGGGACATGGTGATAGAGGCAGATACCACATCGGGATTCTCATGCTGAACATGACCCTTCACCGGCGAGACTCGATTCGCCTTTCTCTTCTGCTTCTTACATTGCTCGATAACGACCATGAGCATCTCTGGAGGGAACAGCCTGGATCATATTACTCTTATTCACTGGCCTATCGTGATCAGTACCATGTGGACATTCATCACTGGTCTCCCTATCACCCGCAGCGCTCTTGTTCTCCGTCGCGCTCTTCTACATCTCACTACTGACGCCCCTCTCAATACCGGCGTTCGAGGACACGTTCTCGCTTTCTGTATTACTGGTGCTCTCCAGCCCGCTGCCGGGTCCATGACCAGTCTCCTCATCAAAGGCCAATATCACTGCCTCCTTGGGTGACGGCAACAGTCTCTCACCCTTCGCTGGATACTCACCTTCCGTTGATGTTACTGACTTCTCTAATGGCTTCAGTACCGACACAATCTGTAGTCTGACCGATCCCGGCAGTTATTCTGGTGTCCGTGGCATTGGCATCAGTAATACCTCCAGTACCGGCTATGATACAGCCTCTGCTAGTACTCCACCGACTACTCCCTCCATTCCAGTACCACATCTGCCTTGGTCATGTTGGTCTCCTTCTCAGTCTTTGGCCTCTTATGATTCCGACAGTGATTCCGCAGACTCCACCCTGGACTCTCATACTTCTCTGCCGTTGACCTTCAGAGACTTGACCCCGGATTTGGCTCTGGAAGATGTCAAGCAATTCTCTGACATCCTGGTCAGAATGGCCAACGGCCTTGGTTTGGACATTTCCGGACCCACTCCGACAGTGCAAGACCCGGTGTTTCATTACATCGACACGCAGCCTCCTTCCACGGCTCCAATTTCATTCCTCCCTGTCTTGCAGGAAGTGTTAAAACACCCCTGGGCTCAGCTGGCCTCACTCCAGCTGATCCCTCACTGCTTGGAGCATCTTTACCGGACCCAGAAGAAGGACGTTGACTTCATTTTTAACCATCCAACATTGAACTTAATAGTTGTCGAATCCTCACAGACAAAGGGGGGAAGAGGGCTCACACGACACCTCCGGACCGTGAGGGCCGTCGTTTGGTCACCTTCAGTCAATGTTCCTACTCAGCGTCCTCTCTGATTGCCAGGATCTCAAACATGCAAGCGTGCCTAGCTGCCTATCGGAGGAACATCTGGGACAGATTTTATCTTATGCTTGCTCATCTGCCGGATGACCATAGAACTAGTGCCATCCAGTACTCTAATGAGTCTGTGGCCCTCTCTAACCAGCAGATCTTATCTTCTCGCCATACCGTTGAGGGTTGAGACCATCACCCTTTGTCACTTTGCATGGCTTTGCTCCGCTGGGCTTACAGAGGATAGTAGGAAGAGGATTGAGGACCTGCCCTTTGATGGTCAAGGGCTCTTCCAAGTGACCATGGATGAGGCCATGGACCATCTGGTGAAGGCTCGCCTTACTGCCAAGACGATGGGCCTCCATCCTACTCCCCAGTCCAGGAGATCTTCTTCATTATGCTCCTTGTGGAGGTGCTCTGCCTGTTCTTTTAGATTGCGCTCACCTCACTGTGCGTCCACTCAGTCCTCTCTTCCTACTTTGTCCAGACGTTCCTTCAGATGGCGCCAACTGTCCTCTAAGAAGTCCTCTTCTACTGCTAAGTCTCATTTTTGACTTCCCTTGGAGGTCGTCACTGCTACCATTGTTTCATCTGCCTGTCCATCTTTCCAGAACCCCTGGTCTGGCTCGTCACTTCAACATCTGTCGCAAGATCACTTAGGACTCCTGGGTTCTTTCCATCGCCCTTCTTGGTTACGCCATTGAGTTTCAAAGTATTCCACCTCTAGGCGTCTTCTACTCCATCCCCTCCAGTCCGGCCCTCCTCAAAGAGATCGAGTCCCTCCTCCTCAAAGGGGTCACAGAGCAGGTGCCACCCTTGGCCAGTTCCACTGACTTCTTCTCCTGGTACTTCACAGTACCCAAATCAGACAGCACTCTCCAACCTATCCTGGATCTCAGGGGAGTGAATTCTTACATTCTCTCCCAGAAATACAAGATGGCCACTCTCTCTTCCATCCTGTCTTTCCTGCGGCATTGGGACTGGTTTGCCTCCATCGACCTACAAGATGCCTACTTCCATATTGCAATTCAGCCCCAACACAGGAGGTACCTCCAGTTCGCAGTCGACAGCATTTGCTACCAATACAAGGTCCTGCCATTCAGCCTGTCTACTGCCCCCATGGTCTTCACCAAATGCCTGGCCCCTGTGGTGTCGTACCTCTGCACAAAATGCGTTATTGTGTATCCCTACCTGGACGACTGATTGCTGGTGGCATCCTGCAAGCAAAAGTTGTACGAGGACATTCACCTTGTCAGTTCTCTTCTTTCAGACCTTGGCCTCAGGGTGAACCCCAAGAAGTCTCATTTGGAGCCATCGCACACCCTGGACATCATTGACGCCACCCTGGACTCCACTTCCACCAGAGCTTTTCTCCTGGTGACGCGGGCCCGGACGCTGCGTCAAGCCACCAGATGACTTGGAGCCTCTGCTCCAGGAAACTATAAAGAAAGAAGATAAACTGTGTGGAATGATGGGCAAGGAAGAGAAAGGGGAATGAGGGGGTATAAGTCTATATCTGAGTGTATGAGAGAGAGGATACCAGACAAAGAGAAGAGTCTGGGTAGCAAACTAGATCTTGTTGTTTGCCTCTCTTGCTTCTGTCCTTGGCGTCTTAGCTCCAGTGAGCAACAGCTGGCACTGTCCAAGTATTGCCAAATAAAAAGGGAGAGGCACTCTGCTGTTCTGTTGTGAGGCAAAGTATAAAACAGGAAATAAAAGTATGCAGAGAGATTCCTACACATATCCCTATGCACTCACACAGGCTATTCTTGCTACAAAACAATCTCCTCTTTGCAACAGTTGCATTTTCTACTTGACAAATTGATACTGAATGCTGACTGCCACCATAACCAGAAGCTGGGATTTTTTATATCTCAATTAGGCACCAGATACACAACTGCCGGGACGATCGGTCCTGGAGCTGTGGGTGGACAGATGGTGACCAGGAGAAAAAATATCTTTTCCACCCCCCTCGCCATTTCCCCGCCCAAAGGGCCGATTATGCCAGAGCTGCAAGCAGGCAGGTGGTGAGCGTGATCACATCAGTGGCGGCTGAGGGCGTGCAGAGAACGGGCGATCGCCCTCTCTGCACGCCCCTGCTGACTGCTGTCAGCAAGCAGAGGCCCAGGACATGCAGGGAATGGGCGATTGCACGAGATTGCACTCCTTGCATACTTCCCCCACCCCCCTCAGCAGGATCGTCCCAGTAGTGGGCCAGAGAAGAGCAAGGAGAGCGAGATCACACTCCCCATATGCTTCTCCCACCTACCCTTGGGGCAATCGCACATGGGGCGTGCTGGAGGAGAGCAGGGAGGTCAAGATCACCCTCCCCACTTCCTCTGCCACCTGCCTTGCGGGATCCCTCCAGTGGCACAGGGGAGCAGAGGGGGTGGTGCAAGATCGCCCTCCCCACTTCCATCTGCCACCCCCCTCCGGCATGATGGAACCCTCGGCTGCCTGGAAGGGGAGCTGGGCAGAGGAGATGCCCCCCCATTTCACTCTTGCACCAGCTGCCGGTGCTGTAGCTGGTGGGGGAAGGGCGGGGGAGGAGATCTTCTCCCTGCACTAGAGAATGGGAGGGGAAAATGGGGGAAGCAAGCCACCCGTGAATGTGGAGAGAGAACTGTACAGCTCTCAGTTGTTCATAATGAATTCATTTCAAGAATAGTATTTCAGCTCAGATCTTTTCTTTCTTTCTTGGATCTTTTCTTTCTTGGATTTTAATCTAGTCCATAAAAAGGAAACCCTCTCAACCACTTAGCTTATAGAATCATAGAAATGTAGAGTTGGAAGAGACCACACGGGCCATCCAGTCCAACTCCCTGTCATGCAGGAACACCCTCAAAGCACTCCCGACAGATGGCCATCAAGCCTCTGCTTAAAAACCTCCAAGGTAGGAGACTCCACTACTCTCCGAGGCAGCAGATTCCACTGCCGGACAGCCCTGACTGTCAGGAAGTTCTTCCTGAGGTTCAGGTGGAATCTCCTTTCCTGCAGCTTGAATCCATTGCTCCTTGTCCTGGTTTCTGGAGCAGCAGAAAACAAGCCCCCTCCTTCCTCTACATGGCATCCCTTCAAATATTTAAACATGGCTATCATGTCCCCTCTTAACCTCCTTTTCTGCAGACTAAACATACCCAGCTCTCTCAGTCTATCCTCATAGGGCATGTTTTCCAGGCCTCTCACCATTTTGGTCACCCTCCTCTGGACTTGCTCCAGCTTGTCAATATCCTTCTTGAATTGGGGTGCCCAGAACTGGACACAGTATTCAAGATGGGGTCTAACCAAAGCAGAGTAGAGTGGTACCAGTACCTCCCTCGATCTAGACACCATACTCCTGTTGATGCAGCCGAGAATTGCATTGGCTTTCTTGGCTGCCGCATCACACTGCTGACTCATGTTCAGCTTGTGGTCTATGAAGACTCCTAGATCCCTTTCACACGTACTGCTATCCAGCCACGTGTCCCCCATCCTATATTTCTGTATTCCATTATTTCTGCCTAAGTGTAGGACCTTACATTTCTCTCTGTTGAATTTCATTTTGTTCGCCCTGGCCCAGCTCTCCAATCTATCCAGGTCATTTTGAATTTTGATCCTGTCCTCTGGCATATTAGCAACCCCTCCCAATTTGGTGTCATCTGCAAATTTGATGAGCATGCCCTCTATTCCTTCATCTAAGTCATTGATAAAAATATTGAACAGCACTGGGCCCAGGACAGAACCTTGTGGCACCCCACTAGTCACTTCTCTCCAGGATGAAAAGCAGCCATCCGTGATCACCCTTTGGGTTCGGTCGGTCAACCAATTACATATCCAATTAACAGTAGCCCTGTCTAGCCCACATTTTACTAGCTTCGATGCAAGAATGTCATGGGGAACTTTGTCAAAGGCCTTACTGAAATCGAGATATGCTACATCCACAGCATTCCCTTCATCTATCAATGAATCATCTATCAATGCTTCTGCATTACTTCTCTTTGTTTAAGGTCATTTTCACCCTACACTGTTGTACTGCTATTATTCCACTTTCAACATCCTGTGGAATTCTGAGATTTGTAGTTTACTGAAATCAAAATGCTCTCTGGCTGAGAATTCAAAATGTCCCTCCCTTAACTGCAAACCCAAGGATTCCATAGGATGTTGAAAGTGGAATATATATATATATATATATATATATATATATATATATCACTATAACTTTGTAGTGCAGAAATGGCCTAAGTCTCCTTGAAGTGAAGGTTGGAGATGCCTTTATTTGTATCAACTCCCCCTTAAGACCATCTTAAACTACAATTTAAACAACATCTCAAGCAAGTTGTTCTGGATACATCAATCCTTGATCCTTAGCATGATCCTTAGCATCTCTGGCTGATGAAGAAACCTGTGAGTCTTTTAATGCCTGCAGAAGGTATGAGCATGATGTTAAATCTGATCATATACTGGTACATGCAATTTCCAACCTATCCTTTCCTTCCCACTCCAAAACTGAATTCACATTTTTTAAAAATATCCTTTATTTTGTCCAAATTCCCTTCTTCCTCCCAATCCATCTACATTCTGCTTCATGATAAATTATTCAGTTAAATGCACTCATTCATTTAGTCTCACTACTCTTGCAGACACCACAGTGTAACATCCATCCATCCCTGTTGCAACATGTCATATATCATCACATTCACATCCAGTAGCCTACCACCACTCTTGTGACCTCACCTCCAAAGTATCCCAGTATGTTCTCTTCACCAAGTACTCTCCTAAGTTAAAGTTTAAAAAGATATCTTTCTTTCAGTTTCCTTTTATGTGTTTCCTTCCAGTGCTTGCTGTGAGGTCCCTCTCCTGAGTCCATTGCCTATGAGGTCCTGACTCCCAGAGGACATACCTATGTCATACCAAAGAGGCAAAGACTCTCCTAGGTTCATGCCTAGCACACCCAAAAGACTGACCATTAGTTGAGTGTCTCTCAACAGAAGCTTTTATTGATTTACTGCACAGCAAAGGTCCTGGGCCCTTAGGTAAATCTAGAACCTAGACAAAGGGTTTACAAATGTAGTTTGGCCAACATCTGAAGCATTATTTGATTGGTTACTAGTTTACAATCCATTACTTGATTGGTTCCCTAAAGCCAAAACTGATTGGTTAATTCATAAGTATATTCCCCTGTACCTTATTTTTCACTGTTAGCAGTTTGGCATCCTTCTCCTTTTTGGCACATCTTCCTTTAGCTCATAGACATAACGTGTCTTGGGTCATACTGACAATTTCACTTCTTTTCTTAGCTCATATCAATTTGGTTTCTTCCTGGCTTTATCTACTAGGGATGCTTTGATCTTCCTTCTAGGCATGATCTACACCTTCCAGCTTCTCAGGTGACTTTTGGTTCATTTCCTGTTTACATGCCTCCTCTGTGAACTCACTTTTGCAGTTCTAATATTAACTGTTTCAGCAAAACTCCCTTTCATTCTCCATAACGTCCATTGTCTCAATCTCCCCTTTGATATTTTCCTAGAGTTATGACCCTTGACACGATTTGGTAAGTATTACTACCTCCTATCCTCCTAAGAGACATGTATTGTCCGCTAGTTTTTATTTTCAGTTTTAGGGCTAATACACATAATGGTAAACACTGAATACAGTAACGTACTAGAATAAATGCTCCTACGACAGTTATCACTAGCATTACCAATATTCATAACCACCCAAACCCTGGGAGGTTTGCACTTTGAAATACTGACATTGAAACTAGCAGACCAAAAGCAGTCTTTTAATTTCCAAGATTTTAGCTTTTCTTTCCCCTCCACTGTCACATCTTTCTGTAGCACCATTTTGCTATTGCCTATACAAGCTCTCATTGTTTTCCAATATGTTTTAAAATATGACTTCTTATCAGTGTTAGTTTTTCAGTAAGCACATTGCAGGAGTTCCCAGAATAGACAATAGAGGATTCATTGTGGCTTCAATGAGTGTAAAAACAATCAGGCTGAATTAGCATGTCCTTTAGTACTGTAAAGCCCATCATGCTCAAGAGCTAACTGTAAAACCCTGCAGGCTCAACAGCTTCCACCACGTTGTTCAGAAGAGGTTTCTCCTTTGCCTTGTTCTCAGGTTGAAAGAATGTGACTTGTCTGAAGTACTCCAGTTGGTTTCCATGGCTGAGCAAGGACCTGAACCCTGGTCCCCCAGTGTGCTAGTCCAGTCCTCAAACCACTACACCATGCTGGCTCTCTTCAGTTTCCTCTACCTCACAGTGGAGTGTTCCCTTTTTCCCTCCAAGGGATTGTAAGTTCTCTGTCTTGGCAGTGTGCAAAATTCTCTAAATTGTGCATCTGTGGAGTAGATATGCAATTGTATAGATACTTTTCTATCCCCTGGGCAATGCTTTATAAGCTATCTTACCACACAGGAACAGGAACCTCTGCTCCTAGCAAGAGATCCCTGTGACAGGACTCATTGTTTAAGACTTGATTCCCTTGATTCTCTCTTTTAGATGAGTAAAGTTAATTCTATTATTAAAAATATCTTAAGAGTGTGAGAATGGCTGGGAATATTCACAAAGAAAAGAAGAACAAGGAAAGAGTTGAAGAGATCCAGGGGAGATGTCAGCTAATATCTAGAGAGTTGCAAAAGATTTCATTGCTCTTCAGTGTTGATCTAGCTTCAGTCTGTAGAGTTAGTTAATTTGACATATTTTTCCTGGATACCCTTTTCTGCTTGTAAGATCCTACTATTCCAGCTTCTGGAAGACCATTATTTTCCTAAGAATAGCACCCCATGAGAGAGAGCTTTTTCAGTGGTGGTCCCTAGTATATGGCTAGTTCTTTCTGTGTCTGCTTATAAAATTGTTCTTTCTGGCTTTTGATTGGGAAAAAATATTATATTGGCTGCTGTTATATATTTGAAATAGTATTTTATTCTAACTAGCTGAAATTATTTACATTAAAAGTCTTTATCATTTTATTTTGAATCTTGCAGTATTTTATTTCAAAAGAAGGTTATGGTCTTGCAAACCAAGCAAGCACACTAATAGTTAATAGCTATTATAGTATTAAAGTAGCCTAGAAGTCGAAAGTAACTCTTGATGTCAGTTAATGATTAGGTGAAACAATTGTTGTGTCTTCAAGTCATCACTAGCTTATGGTGACCATAAGGCAAACCTGTTACAGAGTTGTCTAGAGTTGATTATTGTGATGTGCCCAAAGTTGCCATGGCTTTCCATGGCCAAGCAGGAAATCAAGCCTTATTTTCCAGGATCATAGTCTGATGCTCAAACCACTACACCATGCTGGCTCTAGGTGAAGCAATGCACAACAGAATTTAGGAATAGTAGTATCCCATTAGTTAAGGGGAAGGAGCAGATATATGTTCCTTTGTGCCAGAAGTGAGAATTCTGCAGTATATAGCCTGTCATGCAGGGGCCTGGGCTACTTTCTCAATTGCTGCAGAAATTTGACCTCTGCTGCCAAGTTTGTACTGAAGATGCCAACAAAATTCACAGCACCTGCACTGGTTTTCTATGATATACAGATATGACTGAATCCCCTCTGCTACCTGTGAGATTGTGGAACTGAGCATTTTACAGGCTTTCTAGAACCTGGAAACATACAGAAAAGTGGTCTGCTGACTTGGCAGCAGTTCTGGAGGCAATAGGAAATCTGTAAAAAAAAGAAAAAGTAATTAAAGGTCTCTATGTTGTCTATTCCTATCACAAAGATTCGCACAAGAGCTAACAATATGTGTGGAGTTTTGTGCAACAGAAAGCATGAAAATGCCCATAAACAAATGTGGCCTCTGATGTAGAGTTGAAGGCTTTCACGGCCAGAATCCATTGGTTCTTGTGGGGTTTTTTGGGCTTTGAGACCGTGTTCTGGTTGTATTTTCTCCTGACATTTTGCCTGCATCTGTGGCTGGCATCTTCAGAGGAATGGTGAATTGGAAGTGAAGTGGAGAATATATATGCCAGTCTGCTCCTCCAGAGAGGAGGGAGCAATTAGCATAATAGTCCTATTGTGTGTATTGAATGGAGGGAGACTTCCTGAGCCCAGGTGGGGCTCATTAGGGCTCGTTAGCATTTTTTGTATTTTGATTTTGGTGTTTTTCAATACTGGCAGCCAAATTTTGTTGACCTTCCGAGTCTCCTCTTTCCTGTTAAAATTATCCAAGTGTTTGTGGATTTCAATGGCCTCTCTGTGTAGCCTGACCTGGAAGTTGTTAGAATGGTCCAGAATTTCTGTGCTTTCAAATAATATTCTGTGTCCGGGTTGGTTTATAGTGTGTTCTGCTACTGCTGACTTTCCTGGCTAGATCAGCCTGCAGCATCTGGCCTCTATTCAAAGACTTCATGGAATTAAAAAATAACTGAATCTTAATTCTGTTTAAGGAAGGAAAGGGCTTTTAAGTACATGCTGTGCAGTTGTAATTTATAGCGTATGGAGGTACATTTGCCAAATGCTGGAATGGATTTAGCCAGGGAGAATTTGGAATTTGCAGAAGTACGCTGGTGCACCAGAGTTTCTTGCAGATGCAATCATGTATAATAATTTCTTGCTCAGCAGATTTTCTGGCACTGAACACTTTGAAATTCTTTCTGGTTAGTGTTCTATAATAATGTCTGGGAATGGATTATTTATATCCAGCTCTGGCACTTTCAGGAGATACTTGTTTTTATAGAAGTCTCCCATCTCCAAGGATGTCATTCCTACTTTCCACACAGGAAAATCTGGAGCTGTTTTTAACCACCAGTCTTCCATTGGGGATCTTCCAGTGAACCACCACTCCTATGAAAAATGGACAATGGCTCAGAATATGACTTGATGGAGACAGCTTGAGAGGATGTATTTTTTTTTAATATAGAAAAAGAGAAAAAAGCAACACTTGTCTTCATGTTACAGCTACATGTCAATGACTACCTTGGGATGGAAATCATGGTCCTCCAAATGTGCTGGACTGCAGCTTCCTCACCATTTATAGAACCATAGAATCATAGAAATGTAGAGTTGGAAGAGACCACACGGACCATCCAGTCCAATGCCCTGCCATGCAGGAACACCCTCAAAGCACTCCCGACAGATGGCCATCCAGCCTCTGCTTAAAAACCTCCAAAGAAGGAGACTACACTACACTCTGAGGCAGCGTATTCCACTGCCGGACAGCCCTGACCGTCAGAAAGTTCTTCCTGAGGTTCAAGTGGAATCTCCTTTCCTGCAGCTTGAATTCATTGCCCCTTGTCCTGGTCTCTGGTGCAGCAGAAAACAAGCCCACTCTCTCCTCTACATGACATCCCTTCAAATATTTAAACATGGCTATCATGTCCCCTCTTAACCTTCTCTTCTGCAGACTAAACTTACCCAGGTCTCTAAGTCTATCCTCATAGGGCATGGCTTCCAGGCCTCTCACCATTTTGGTCACCCTCCTCTGGACTTGCTCCAGCTTGACCATGTCCTTCTTGAATTGGGGTGCCCAGAACTGGACACAGTATTCAAGATGAGGTCTAACCAAAGCAGAGTAGAGTGGTATCAGTACCTTCCTCGATCTAGACACCATACTCCTATTGATGCAGCCGAGAATTGCATTGGCTTTCTTGGCTGCCACATCACACAGCTGACTCATGGTCAGCTTGTGGTCTATTAAGACTCCTAGATCCCTTTCACAGGTACTGCTATCCAGCCACGTGTCCCCCATCCTATATTTCTGGATTCCATTCTTGCTACCCAAGTGTAGGACCTTCCACTTCTCTCTGTTGAACTTCATTTTGTTCGCCTTGGCCCAGCTCTCCAATCTATCCAGGTCGTTTTGAATTTTGATCCTGTCCTCTGGTGTATTAGCAACCCCTCCCAATTTGGTGTCATCTGCAGATTTGAAGAGCATGCCCTCTATTCCTTCCTCCAAGTCATTGATGAAGATATTGAACAGCACTGGGCCCAGGACAGAACCCTGTGGCACCCCGCTAGTCACTTCTCTCCAGGATGAAAAGCAGCTATTGATGAGCACCCTTTGGGAACGGTCAGTCAACCAGTTACAGATCCACCTGACAGTAGCCCTGTCCAGCCCACATTTTACTAGCTTCTTTACAAAAATGTCATGGGGCACTTTGTCAAAGGTCTTACTGAAATCGAGCTATGCTACATCCACAGCATTCCCTTCATCTATCAAGCTAGTAACTCTATCAGAAAAAGAGATAAGATTAGTTTGGCATGACTTATTTTTGAGAAATCTATGTTGACTTCTTGTGATTGCCACATTGCTTTCTAAGTGATTAGAAACTGACTGCTTAATGATCTGCTCCGGGATCTTTCCAGGTACTGATATCAGGCTGACTGGGCGATAATTATTAGGGTCCTCTTTTTTTCCCTTCTTGAAGATGGGGACAACATTTGCTCTTCTCCAGTCTGCTGGAACTTCTCCTGTCCTCCAAGATTTCTCAAAGATTATAGCAAGCGGTTCCGAAATGACCTCTGCCAGTTCTTTTAATATCCTAGGATGCAATTCATCTGGCCCTGGAGACTTGAATTCATCCAGTGCGGCCAGGTAGTCCTGTACCACTTCTCTACCTATTATGTGCCTCATTTCCCCTGCTTCCTCACCTGCTCCCCAACCATCAGGTTGAATGCTTGTATCCTTCTGGGAAAAAACTGAGGCAAAGAAGGTGTTAAGTAGTTCTGCCTTTTCTCTTCCCCCTGTTAGTAATTCGCCATCTTCTCTGTGCAGCGACCCTATCTCCTCCTTCTTTTTCCTTTTGCTGCGGACATATTTAAAAAAGCCCTTTTTATTATTTTTAATGTCTCTGGCCGGCCTAAGTTCGTTCTGTGCTTTAGCCTTTCTGACCTCCTCCCTACATCTCCTAGCTACTTCCTTAAATTCTTCTTTGGTGGTTTCCCCCTTCTTCCATTTTCTGTACATGTTTCTCTTAACACTTAGCTCAGCTGAGAGTTCTTTAGTCAACCATTTTGGTTTCTTCAGATGCCTTCCATTTTTCCTCCTTATTGGCACAGTTTTAGACTGTGCCTTCAGTATCTCCCTTGTAAGGAATTCCCATGCCTCCTGAACTCCTTTCCCTTTCACTATTCTTGATCACGGAATTCCAGCCAACAGCTCCCTAAGTTTACAGAAGTCTGATTTTTTAAAATCTAAGATGAGTCTGGCTACACTTATCTTCTACTTCCCACTGAATGCCAAATTCCAGTAGGGCCTGGTCACTCCCCCCTAAAGATCCAACCATTTCTACCTCATTAACAAAGTCATCCCTGTTGGTCAGGATCAGATCTAGAATATTTGATCCCCTTGTGGCCTCTTCCACCTTCTGGACCATGACATCGTCTGCAAGACAGGCAAGAAACTTGCTGGACCTTGCTGTCTTGGCAGAGTTTGACTGCCAACATATATCCAGGTAATTAAATTCTCCTATTATTACTGTATCTCTCCTCTTTGAATGTGCAGTCATTTGGTTGAGGAAGGCATCATCAAAGTCCACAGTCTGGGTTGGAGGTCTGTAGTAAACCCCCACCAGAATATCCCTATTGTTTCTCGCTCCCTTAATTCTTACCCAGATGCTCTCGACCTGGCTTTCTGGGTTTAAGTCCTGGACCTCTTCACAGGTGAAAACATCCTTGACATACAAGGCTACTCCTCCTCCTCCTTCTTTCTTGTTTGGTCTATTTTTACAAAATAGGCTATACCCCTATATTTCTATATTCCAATCATGAGACTTATCCCACCAGGTCTCAGTGATGCCTATCAAATCGTATTTATTTTGTTGTACTAGGAGTTCAAGTTCATCTTGCTTGTTTACTGCATTGGTTGTGGTTAATAGGAGTTGCAGCCCAACATCTAGAAGGCCTCATGATTCCCATGCCTGGTTGACACAATTAAATCATAAGAAGAGTCACTTTGAGTTACTTAAATCCTACTCTGCATGGTTAGAAAAGCAGCTACACAAGAACTACTACTCTGATGTTTAATAATTTATGATATTGATTTTAAGTGTTGTTCTCCACCCTGGGCTCTTGGGATAGAGCTGCTTTTAATAAAGTCCACACATTAGTTGGCCCTTATTCACCAGCCAGCTATGCCATGCTGTGTCCAACCTTCTCACAGGAATATAAATACAATTTAAGCCCACATCTTAAAAAAAAAAACCTCCACTTAACTTGAGTCCAAATGTTCTGCATGTCCTATGTTACTCCAAGATGTACCATTTATTGTTCAAATTTTAATATTTTCTAATAGGTGATAAGCTTTTAAGATCTCACCTTGCTAATCTCCAGCCAGGATCGTTCCAAATGGTTTCCATACAGTTCACTGTTTTGGAATGCCTTTTCCAGAAAGTTTTGGCTGTTTTCATCATGATCAAGCATCAGTTGGACATAAGCCTTTAGATGGAAAACCCTGGGATAGAAGACAGGGCTTGTCGAGCATTGGGTCATTACCTGCTCCAAATTCTAAGGAGAACAATTGAGAATTTTGTCAAGCAGAGTCAGAAAAGTAACCAGAGACAAGATGAAAGACAGTGAAATGAGGCTTTCTAGATGTTGAACTGCAACAGCCATCAGCCCTCACTGGCAATGGCCAATAATATCTGGAACACTACAAGCTACTTGTCCCTGGTATTAAGGTAAAGGCAACATGTTGCTGATCTCTTTTTTTCCTCCCTTTGTCTTTATATTGTAAGCTTTTGAGGTTACAACCTCAAAACCTCTCCTTTGTGTTATGCCATTCCATTGGCAATGCTGGTAGTGATAGAAGTAGATGGCTGGTAATAATCGAAGCTACTAGAATGAAATAGAATAATAATAGTAATAATAATAGTAATAATAATAATACCACCACCACCCTCACTCTCAAAACTAGAAATCCCCCTTTTCCAATCTGAACTCTAAAGTCTTGCGAGGTCCATTCTCTAGGCAAGAGGGTCACACAGGCTTCATCCTGTGTTTTAACATGTTGGTGAGAAAAAGGAGCTTTCTCCTTGATTTCCAACTGTTAATTACATTCCTTGTTTAAGGTAATAGACTCTGAAGAAATCAAACCCTAAGTTCCTGTTAAATTATCACAATCTATCTGAAAATAATAAACAGATTAAGACAGTTTAATGCTGATTGGGACAGTTTAATGTTGATAGATAACAGATAGAAAGGATGTGCTTTGAACTACTGTAAGTGTTAATTGTTTTCTGAATGTTCACATGAGGAAACCCTCCTGTTTATTGTATATATAAAGTGGGTGAAGGCAAATGTGTTTTTGTCTCACTTTGGACTTCCACAAGGTGTTGACCTATTTCTGCTGCAGAAATAAACCTTTCCTTTTCTTAACTCCATGCTCACATTGCTTTCCTAATCCAGGCCTTCTGCTGGGCAACAAATCTCACTTTTGTGACAAAATGGCATGGTTTCAACACAGGTAAGCAGGAACTGAGGCAGCCACAAAGAGGGAGCATAGATGCACGGATACAGATTCTCTCAGAGTTTTTAAAAAAATCTTTTTATTAATTTTTTCAATTATTAAAAGTTACTAGTAACAGTAACAGTTTGTATGTATATACAAAAAAAGAATAAAAATATAAGGAAATTTACATAAATAAATATATGTACATATACCAAATATATATCTTCATACCAAATTAATACAACTCAAACCAAACAAAAACAATTTCTTTGTTATAGCATTCATCCAAGGAAGATGAGCATGATCTACTGTTTACTAACATATATAAGTAATAAAGTAGAATTTTAGTTTCTGTAGAATTCTGCCACCTTGAAATAATGAAAAATGTATTAATTAAGATATTTTTACCTCTTTGGGAAACAAAATGGGGAAAATTAGCAACAGTTGGAATTAAGATTTGAATGTAAGTTAATTTTTTTTCTTTGAAACAAAAAAAATGATGTAGGAAATAATTGAGGTGTTATAGTTAAGATTTAAAAGATAAAATTAATATATCACACAAGAGTAATAAGAATGTAACATTAAAAAATTGATTATCTTATTCTGGCAGTTTGTTCAAAGGAGAATGTCCATTATAGTTAGCCAGTTCAGGGGTGAATGCTCCTCTTGAGAAAGAATAACTGATCAATGCAAACTGAAGTTCCCTGTGCTGCCTTTTAATATTTTAAAGGAGAATGCAGGCCTGCTGCACAAAACACTGTCCCCTTGCATTATAGCTCAGTTGGTAAAGATTATTTGCCCAAATACAACCCAGAGAGTGTATTTTTCTGTTTCTCTAAAGAGCAGTCAAAGTAAATTTGGGTGTAACATCTTGAAAGGATGGCTGAGCTCTCCCTACCATGTTTTAGGTAGATCACTTTTTTTAGTGCTTTTGTGTTTTGCTGCGTAGGTGAGGGTGATGGGATCCATTGATGGCTGAGTGAACTAGAAACATAGAAATGTTACTGTAATGACTTGTGATAAGAGAGGAAGCAGGCATGGCTGCAAGGTCAGGCTGTTGGCAAGCTAAGTGGTAAAAATGGGAGGGGAACAAAGATTGGGAAATGTGTCGTTTGGGTAAACCATCCAATGTGATGTTAACATACACTAAATTTGAAATGCAATGGAAACCCAGTATTCTGAGTTCCTGAATAAAGCTTTTGAAACTTCTCAGTTTAATTCCTTGGAGCTATATCCTGTACATCACACATCTGCTCTTTAGTCCTATTGACCAACCTCATCTATTTGCTGTGGAATTCTCTAGAGGAAGGGCCACTAGGAGGAGGGAGGGAGAGGGAGTTAAAGGCAAAAAAGACCCCAAGCATGCCTCATTTCCATTCATAAGTGTGTATACTTTTGTCTGAATTGAGTGGCCACTTATTTTGCCAAAAGTGATCCCTCATTCCAACTTCAGTGTCTTACGAGGGGGTGGCACCTGCTGCAACAGCACTTCCTCTTCTCATCTGGCCCCACTCCAAGTAGGATCCTCAATGCAGTGTGGTATCCAATCCTGAAAAAGGATAGCAGGGAAGACTGGGGCCAAATGAGAACGTGATAGCAGCTACCCCCAGCAAAACACTGTTAGTAGAAATAGGGATCACCAGTGGCAAACTAAGCCACCACTTAGTTCAGACAAAAGCATGTGCACTTATGAATGGAAATGAGGAGGCTTACACAGAGTCTTTTATAGACGGGTTGCTTCAACACCCCCCCTTTTTTTTTGTCTTCAACCCCCCTTCTGCCTTTTCCCTCTCCCTCCTTTGTCCATCTCAGTCTCTTCTAGTCCTGGTGAAGAAGGCAAAAAAGGAGGGAGGGTGTTTGAGCATTTCTGATAGTAAACTGCACTGCTCTCCAGTGGAAATTGGGGGAGGAGGAGAGAAACAAAGGACAAATACTGACTGGGTAGCTGGCTGTCGGCTGCCTACCTCCTCCCTGCAGTGATGCAGCCACATGACAGGTAACATACAGGCTCAGCCAGCCAATCAGTCTGTCTGCCTGCCTCCTTTTGTCTTGATTCCTGCCAAGTTGCCACTCAGCCTTTGACCCCCTGTGTGATAGCATTGCGGATTCCTGGGGGTTAACCCCAGGTTAAGAACCATTGGCGTAAAGGAATAATGGAGAGCCTGCTCATTCTCCCATAGCATATACTGAGATCTCAAGACTTAAGTATGGTTAAGTGGAGTGTAGACCCGAACACTGCCTGTTTGGACTATGCTTTTGATCATGAGTTGGAAGCCTAATTAACCAGGTAGTGATAAGAAAGACCTCCAAACAGACAGAGGGCACATCCAGACTGATTAAAAGGACGTAAACCTAACCCTACCCTAACCCTAGCCCTAACCCTAGCCCTAATCCATACACATTTTGTTTATCCCAGAATATGCTCTGTCAGGTCCTAGTGCACTCAGAGACTTTTAATACCAGCTCCATTGCAGCTTATTTTAACCCAGTATAAAATCAGAAAGAACAGGAACAAAATCTGGGACTTTTCCATCAGTCTGGTTGCACCCACAGATTAGTTGACAAACACCAAAGGACCTCAATCCCTCAGTCTTAACAGACAGGAGTCGGGTACCATGAATGTCTCAACTGACTTTATCCTGCATCTATTCTGTGAGGCAGAGACATGCTCTATGACACTTGTCTATCACTTTTATTATATTTTGATTTTAAGTTTTATGTTTTAACTATGCCAAATGTATTATTTCTGTGCAGATAGCTCTCAGATCCTTTCTTGGGTACATAAAGATGTGGCTTAGTAATTTCTAAAGCAACTTAACAAATATACATTCCAGAGTCTGGCCTCCAAACCCCTCACCTTTACTACCCTGTTGCGCATCTCACGGGCCTTATCAGGCCTTTCTTCAATATATTTTCTCAGTAGCAAAGCCTCACACTCCGCAAACTTGCAGAATCCATGATTAGCATAGAGGGAGGCACTTGTTCTTCTCACTAGCCTTCTTGCCTGTTCAAATGGCTGTATGAAGTCATCCCAAAGTTGAAGCCGAGCAAACCTATAAGATAGACTTTCATCAATCGTGTGTTAAACAGGAAGACTCAGTTCTTCCCTTTCTAAAGGGGCATTAGAATCTCAAATGCCATGATATTTTCAGAACTAGACTATCATCAAGTATACATGTGCAAGAGAAGAGCCCACACTCATGTAGTCACACTGCTCCTCCTCCAAATTCACTAAGATCAGTATTGCACCTGGATTAAATTATTCAAAATATGCTGCATGGCCCCTCACATTTTTAAAGGATGTTTGGACAAAATATGATTTTTTTTTTTCAGGTGGAGAAAAGACAGGCATTGATAACTGTCAGGATTATAAGGTGAAAAGAAGAGTTAAATCGTCTCTTGCTCATCCTATTTCCCCTATTTACATATCCATAGTTTCTGTTTTCATTACAGGCTGTTGGGGGATATAGAGATACTAGAGAAAGAAATTTCCTTCTAGGCACTGGAAACCTTATTCAGATTCTTATCAAATTTCTTGTTATTTAACATAAATTTCCTTCCTGGTTCATATGCTACTACAGCAACTTTTAATTTAACTTGCTTACACATGATCTTGGGGTTTGAAAAGTATTTTATCTTAATAGCTACATAGCTACATACTTAACATGCTCAATCGCACCGCTACAGTACTCACTGTAAGACGTGGTAGGGTAGCTGTGTTAATCTTTTGCAATGAAAAACGACAGTCTTATGACACCTTAATAGTCCAAAAGCTTTTGCAGACTCATCCCACTTTTATCAGGTATATTATTCACTATTACTTCTCTAACAAGGTCAGTAGTATGTTGGTCCTGTTAGAAAGCTGTGGTATTTAACCTAGCAGAGTGCAGAAGGCAAGGACTATGAGCTATAAATAGGAGTAACTACACTGGATGTTCATGATATGGTAAAAGATAAAACCTACATTTATTGTTTTAGTAATTTATTCAGCAGAGAACAAAATAAAACAAGACGTGAATACCAAAGCTTTTAAATCTGGCTTTTCATGCACACAGATATGCTATGATAGGCATCATGGAGCTGGAGCTCCACAGGTTAATAGAACAAAAACTGACAAGAAGGGGGAAGTAACCTAAAGATACTGAGTGGTTACCTTTAAAGGCCAAGATACTTAAAACAAGATACCTGATCCACTTGGCTACCTGTCAGTCTGTTTTCCACACTCACCACTTTTCCACACTCACCACTCTGTTCCATGTCCATATATATCTTCTACATTATAAAGCAAAAGACTAGGAAGCACATTTCATCCCTATCATCTGAGAATACGTGCTGAGACAAGAAACACCAGCTCAACCTCTCCTCATCTTAAATTTTATGTCACACCATAACTTTGCACAACATCACTACACCTTACTCATATAGATTATGTGACTGTTCTAGCAGCACTGTCTCTCCTTCCCTCACCCAAACATAGTATTCTTGGCCAGGTCATAGCACCAAAGCAATAATGCAAAGCTGCCATGTTTTACTGCTCTTGCAGTGCTAAATGTAAGATGAAATATATTAAATGCTAAATTTACCAAATTGCCAAAGAAGCATATAGGCCAAGCATGATGTTGTTTTGAGACATAAGAATGCAGTTAGTCTCATTAGCGATAACAAAGTCCATACAGTGCTGAAAAGGCCTAAAGGAAAAACCTGCAAAAGAAGAAAAATCAGTAAACACAACAGCCCTGGCTGTGACTATCATTAAAGTCCAAAATAACAAAATGTTAAAAGGTTAAAGGGGAAAAAATCATGGTGAAGAAGTTGGAAGGTCCTACTCTTACTCAAAGTGTCCACTGGCAAGCAGAACTGTACATTTTTGAACTATAGAATTAAATTTGATTCCAGTTTTTCCAAATTTGTGTTCAAATTTTCTTCCAGCATTACACTCACCTAGCATGATTTTGGTTCCTTCCAATAGCTTCAACTCCAGTAATTCCATAGAAGACTGAGGCATGAGCATCAGCAAAGCATTAAAGTGGCACCACCCACACTTTTACACTTCTCAGAAATATGTACTGTGCATCTTGACCAAAGGAACATCTGTTCCAGTTGCTGATTATTGCCTGTCAGGTCAGCTTTGCTCCCTGCTGTGATTCATAATGTTACTCTACCATCACGACGAATGCTGCTTGATTATGTTATGCTTGAGAATACTGTATTCTGGCATAAAGCCCATCCTACACTGGAAATGTATAGTACATTGTGGTAATGAGTGACTATCTTGAAATACAGTAGCCAGACTTGGATTTGCTTCATATGTTACATGTCACGATATCTTGTATATAATTTGAATGATTGTTGCAAGTGTGCAACGAGATGTGCCACAGTATGCTAGATGAAAATGAATATGAAGATGATTGTATTCTTGTTGCTTTTGATATAGAGCTGGTTCTGTTAGAGCTTTGTTATATATTACATGTAATATGCCTTGCTGGAGAAATATGTTACATCTACTTCTAGAATGTAATCATGTATGTTACTATGTAATGTTAAGTTACTGTCATACTGTGTGTGATCCCATGCTATGTTATTGCTGTACTACAGTGTACCCTGGGCTTTACTGTATGTGTGCATTAAGGATTAATTATCAATGGTTACTCCAATGTTTCGATGTATCACTCTTTGCTATACACTTTGCTTGTCTTTGCTATATGTAGTATGTCCTGCCATATATTAAGCAGGCCTAGTTGGCACATGCTGTTAATGATGTTTAATGAGGTTATTATATACTGTGCTTAAAGATCTCCATATTACATTACATCTATGTATTTGCATAGAACATGTTTGGTGTCTTGCTGTATTGCCAAAGGGGTTCTGGGGTCAAATCATGTATACTTGACATATATGCTTTGTACTTTGTAAATCAACAAAGATCAGAGGGATGTGGTGTGGGGAAAAAACCTGGGAAGATAGGGTGAGAAGAACCAGAATGGAGAGATAAGAATAAGGAAAGAGATGGGTTCCCAAAGTGAAAGTATACAAACATCCAAAGAGCCTGGGAGTGCTCTGGAGTCTGTTGATGAGACATGTCATTTATGACTTGTATCAATTACTGCAGTGTGTGCCAAAAAAATTGTATGCTGAAGGTATAAAACCCTGTTCCCCTGCTAGACACTTTAGCCTTAGCAGTTTAGGAAATGTGTTGTTGCTTGTTAAAATTCTGAGTGTTTTTTGGGTAGCAAGTGGTGTGGGGAAAAACCTGGGAAGATAGGGTGAGAAGAACCAGAATGGAGAGATAAGAATAAGGAAAGAGATGGGTTCCCACAGTGAAAGTATACAAACATCCACATGACATTACCTCTTAAATTAGTATTTGAGCAAAACTTAAATAAATGGACCCAACACCAATTTAAATGCAATGGATTTATTTGCAAGTGTGGGGGAAGTGGATAAGTATTTGCACAAGTTCCTTTTGATCTCAGGTAACACAAGCTGGAAACAGAAATGTATGGTTATATATACAAAGACATAAGTGAGCTGTTCAGCCCTGAGGAATGAGAGTATATTCCAGGTGCAATGCACTGAACCCTAATCCCAGCACAAGACTAGCACAAAACATATCACACACATACACACAAAGTTGTGTAATATGCTAAGTAGCAAAAATATGTATTTTAATATTTTCCTCTTTTTTCTTCAAAAATAGCACAAATAGTAATATTTCCCTTTAAAATGTCTTCAGTTAAATTCACTGAATTGTCTCCTATTCCATTATATCAAAAATTAGGTTATGAATGTTTTTTCTGCACTCCCCTTTTTTTCCAAAAAAATTTACTTTGTCTTAATTAACATGAACCTGTCATTTTAAAAAAAATCACTCTGTAGCAAGTGCTACATCATCTACAGATATCATATCGCCTTTATCATCCTGTGGAAGATACTGTAAAATTTATATTTGCAAATACATAGTCTGTTCTAGAATAATTCTGCTGCCTCCAAGAATAAAAGTGGTTTGTTAATAAGAGAGATGGTCATCTCTAGATATAAGATATGGTTGTTTGGTTGGTTTTCAACCATACTTACCTCACTTTAGGCAGCTAAAGCTTCAGTGCTGTACCTACCTTCCCAAGATTAAATCCCACTGAACTCCAAGTGACTTACTTCTGAGTTAAAATGTGTATTATTGTACATTATTGTACTGTAAGATGGTCTGATGTAGCTAAAGAGATATCCATCTCTCTATAAACAATTTTTTCCAACCTAAAAATAAGTCTTCAACCAATTTTGCTTACAGTTGTATACTTTGATACCAATTTTTTCCAGTGGATGTACTTTTTCTTCCTTTTTTATTTTTATTGTTTTGTGCATGGAGTCTGTGAATATGTAAAATGCATAGTAATTTGAAACACAGGGTGAAAAGCACCCAGGAGTTACCCGCATAAAGCATGAGATTGAGGCAGCTAGAAATAAAGCAGGCCTGCCCGATTATATTGTCGTCTTGAATGGAAAGCTCCTCCAGCCAGCTCAGCACTTGCACAGCATCCTGGTATCTACAGAAACAAAACAAAAACAGTCATATAAAAAGTCTCTGGGCAGTTCAGGTCAGCTATTTCCAAAAGCACTGGCTTGAATTCTTATCAGAACTGGGCAGTTGTGTATGACTGAAATGCAACTGCTTTATGTCTACCAGGAATATTCTAAACAACTTTTCAGTTAAAGCAATATAAAATATAAAAGCCAGTTAACCACATTGTTCATCCACACTACAAAGTGTTATTTCCCCCTCTCTTCCCTGTGAAAAGAATATGCTTTTCTGAAACAAATCTCAGAAATCTCCAAAAAGCAGTAGTTATGAGGGTCTTCATTATCCTGATACCTGCTGAGAAACTAAATCTGCAAAGATAGGCTCTGCAACAAATTCTTAAAGTGGCTTGCAGATAATTTCCTCTTTCAAAAGATGGAGGAAGGAGCAATGGTATCAACAATCCTAAAATTGATCCTAAGCAACAGGGAGGAATTGGTCACTGAAATGAAAGCAGTTGGTACTTTAGGCGGGGAGGGGGGAGATGATGTAGTGCAACAATGCACAGTTCTAGGACAGACAAAGAAGTCTATAACTAAACACAAACCTTGGATTTCAGGAAAGCTTTCAAGCTCAGGGAAATACTGGGCAGAATCCCATGACTAGAGATGTGAAAGGGGAGGAACACCCAGAGTGAGTGGAGGTTCGTGAAAAAAGAACTGCTAAAAGCATAATCACAAACAATTCCAAAGAAGAAGAAAAATGGGAAATATCTGTGGCTTCACCATAAATTCAAGGAGGAAGTGAAAATTAAAATGACATGTATAAAGAATGGAAGGAAGAATAATTTACCAAAGAAGAATACAGATGTGTAGCCTAAGCTTGTGGGTATAGTATAAGGCAGTGGTTCTTAGCCTTTTCTTTACCAAGAACCCCTGTAAATATAATTTGTTGTCACGGACCCCAAGACTTAACTTAAGATTTATATGTTTAAATTTAGATGTAAATATTCAAATATTTAAATTTAGATTTAAATATTCAAATATTTATTTATTAAAGGCTTCTGGAGACTAAGGCTCAAATTGGGCAACTCTCTCAGCTTCAAAGAAAGGTAAAGGCAAATCCCTTCTGAACAAATCTTGCCAACAAACCCTGTGATAAGTTCACGTTAGGTTTGCCATAAGTCTGAAGTGACTTGAGGGTTCACAACAATCAAGTGCTGCTGACAGGGGAAAGTTCCTTTTAGCCATTATGTCTCCTCCCCCCTTTGAAAACTGACTTATGGCGACCCTAAGGTGAACCTATCCTGAAGATTTTCTTGCTGTTAGTGTCCAACAGAAGGGCTCCATGGACCTCCAGGGGCATAAAGAAAGCTAAAGCTCAAAATGTGCTGAGACTGGCTAGGCAAGCAAGGATCAGCAAAAAGGTTTTTTTCAAATATGTTCAAAGCAAGAGAATGAGAAAGGGAATGGTGGAACCACTCTCAGCAAAGATGATAAAACGCTACCAGATCACAATGATAAGGCAGAACTTCTCATTATTTATTTTACTTCAGTTTTTTCCCCAAAAGGAGGAGTATGTGCTACTATTCATCAGCAGAGACCTTGACAAGGAATCTGAATTGAAAATCAAGATTAATAAGGAGTTAGGCATCACCTAAATGAGTTTACTCTGCAGGGCTAGATGAACTGCATCCCAGAATATTGAAGGAACTTGCTGACATACTCACAGAATCGGTTGCCATCATTTTTGAGAAATGTTGGCAAAATAGCGAGGTGCCAGAGGACTTGAGACAAGCAAACATTATCCCTCTCTTTAAAAAAGACAAAAAGTTCCAGGAAACTACGGACTAGTCTGCCTTATGTCAATACTAGGAAAAATATTAGAACAAATTATACAGATGTAAGAGGGATACACTTACCCAGGGAAGTGTCCTGGAGTGCAGATGTGTTCAGAGCTTGCTGAATGAGAGAAGAAACAGCTGTGTAGCAGCAGTGGAAAAATGCCAGCCAGATATAGCCTCAGAAGGTGTGGTGAGGAGGGGGTGAGGCCATGGAGTAGCACTTCCAAAGGCCCAGCAGGGAGAGGGGAGGGGAGAGGAGAGAGGAGAGCAGAGCGACTAACAGCCAGCGGGCAAGCATTGTGAAGCAGCAGCCATCAGTCTGCATATAGATCACGCAACCACTAAATCTCTCCTGGGGTGGAGGGGGGAGGACTCACAGCAGGGCCGGGGCCAGGCAGAGTGTTGACATCAAAGAGGTGTCAACCTAAAAGAAAGGGGAAAGTAGAAGAAAGAAGGAAGTGGTGGCATTAGTTACCCCCTGCTGCCATCTAGTAGTCACTGGGGGCGATTTCAGCTTCATCGGACATTGAGAAATACTGTTTAAGACTTCAAGAGACAGCCTCCTCCAAACAGAGGCCAGGGGTGGGTTGAATTGCTCACAAATGAACCAGTTGTGCCTTAGGGAAGGGGTTGTCTGCAATAAATGTATGTATATCACCCTTCAGCAGACTTGTATAAGGCATGCAACCTAGGGCTTTCGAGGTGCCCTTCCCTATGGAGGTGGGGCAAACAGCAGCAACAGGAGTCTGTTGGCAAGTATCTTGTTGACAATGCAGTGATTAGTAGAAGCTAACATGAGTTTTATGTGACAGGGACCACTTCTTTCTCTCTCTCAGACTGGTGTTACCCTGCTTGCTTGGGGCTCCCTTAAAGGGGATTCCCAAAGGCTGTCAAAATCGTCTCTTGTGGGGAAAATTAGCTCTGAGCACTGCTTTAGCAATGCAAAGAGGGCGGGGTAATTAAAGATCTTTAACCCAATGTCTACAGGGTCAGGCCGAGTCAAGGAGCAAACTGAAGTAAATAATAATTGTTGTTTTTATTAAAATATAGCCAAACCAGTGTATGCATCACACTCACACAGAGAACTATAGAAATAAAAGGTTGGAGTGGGATAGAGGGCTTTTTAGAGGAGGTTCTTGGTATGGGTAATACTACACCTGTCCTGAAGTCCGGGTAGCCAAAGTTGAAGCAGAGGATTGAGAGCAGTGAAACTCAGCACAGGGGAGGGAGGCTGAGGGGAATGCTCAGCAAACAGAGTGACAGCAATTCGGGAGGAAAAATGTAAGCGAACCCCTGAACAGCTAAAACATGGGGTTTTTATAGGAAAAATATACCTCAAGGGCTAGTTCTCTCCCGGGGAGAACAATAGCAAGGAGGGCTAGATCAAAGCCCTCAACGGCAGATATCTCCGGCTGAATGTTCCTCAGTGTCATGTGAATGACTCTGCCTGAGTGAGACAAAGGCAGAGGTAGAGTGGAAATTGCCCTCACTGGGCAGGCTGATTGTGATTCTATTGAGCTGCCATACCAGTGCGAAGGGCCCTTTGTCTGTTTAATGGTCAGAATGTCTAGAGGGGTCCCTGGGCTACGTGACAGATTGAGTCAATGGCTTGACCGGAATCTTCCTAACTTCGGCCTTTCAGCCGTTCTGCCTACGTGCACTTACAGTGACCCTGTCAGACACATGGAATGATTTTTAATATTAGCCACATGGAGATATCAATCTAATGTGGTGAATTAATAAATTGTAAACCTTGGGAGAGAGCTATTGGCCATAGTAACACTGGTATGGCAGCTTCCCAACCTGATAAAGTGCTCTGTCATTTCACACATAGCCCTGCTTTCTTCTTTAAGCACTAATTCTGAGGACTGCATTCAGTTCTCAACACCTCATGTTATGAACCATATAGACAAGCTGGATCAGGTTCAGAAAAGGGCGATAAGAACAATAAGAGGTAGAGGATAAAGAGGATGAAGAACAAAAGGAGGAGAGGTTGAAGAAGCTGCACATGTTCACCTTGATGAAGAGAAGACTGAGGGGTGACTTGATGATACTCTTTAAATAGCTGAATAGCTGCCATAAAGAGGAGAGTGCAGGCTTGTTCTCTGTTGTCTCAGAGGGTAGAACTAGATCTAACCATTTTAAGTTATAGGAAAGTAGATTTCTTGACAGTGAGAATGGTTCAGCAATGGAACCAATCAGCTACAGAGGTAGTGGGATTACTTTCTCTGGCCATCTTCAGAAGGAGGCTGGATTGTTACCTGCTAGGGATGCTTTAGCTTTAGATCCTGCACTGAGCAGGGGTTCGGACCTGATGACCCACAGGACTCCTTCCAGCCCTATGATTCTATGATCCTTCACAGAATTAACATGAGAGAGGCTAAAAAGCAGTATCACTTGCAGCTGTGGATGCTTCAATACAAGGCTTTCTTCATGCAGTCTCACTCCTGGAATGTTTTTGTCATAGTCTACTTACAGCATTCTTTCATTTTCATACCACTACTTCAATATTTTTCTGCCAGGAAAAAAATGTGCCGGGAAGAGTGGAAATGAGCCCCACAATGCCCTTTGCTATGGCAAATATGAACTGTATGTTGCTGAAAAATGACTGTATCAGAAGATGGAATCATATTAAGCAGGATTTGCAAATATGAGCAATTTTTTAAAAAATATTTTCTTTAAAAAATCTCTCACAACATACACTTCATATTGTATAGTATATAAAAGTATACCATATGATATTATAATATACAATATATATCTCTTCAAATGTTATATAGAATAAAATAATCTTTCTTCATCAACAACTTTCTAGACAATTTTCCTTCTCTCTTTATTATTATTTACTACTCTAAGAATTCTTTTGTTTCTTGTTCTATTATTTTTCAATCCTTTAAAGCAATTATTGAATTCTTCCCCCATTTATCCTCTAAACAGCTGCATACACAAGGTCCAGTCTTCTCTAAATTTGTCAAATATATTTTACAAACATTTTGTCCATTTCCATGGCGTCATATAATTTTATCAACCAATCTTCTATTTTGTTATCTTTCCTTTTTTTTTTTTTTGGCATATATGATTGTAGCCGTTCTGATCATGTATAGCAATGTTTTCTAATCTCATCTTTCATATTCTTTCCATCATCCCCATGGTTTTAATTTTCCATTCTTCCATTGATGTTTCTATTTTATCTTTCCAATATTGTACAAAACAAAGTCTAGCAGCTGTGACTAAATATAGAATTTTCTTCTTATATTTCGTCAATTCTTTTTGACTCCCAATGATGTGCAATAGGTACGTTTCAGGGTTCATTTCAATTTGAAATCTATTATCTTTGAAAGTGTACTGTGGATTTTTCGCCCCCAGAAATGTTTAGCCATTTTGCAAGACCATCACATATGGAAAAAGATACTGATTGCCTCCACATTTCAAACATTTCACATTTCCCGTTGTTATTGTTGTTGTGGTGGTAGTGGTGGTGGTGGTTTTCACCAATTTCTGTGGGGTCATATGCCAACAATGTAGCATTTTGTAAAAAATTTCCTTCAAATTCATACTTAAAGTAAATTTTATATCTATATTCCAGGTTGTGTTCCATTTCTCCAATTCAACTTCATGTCCAATATTCTGAGCCCTTTTTATTGTTGTTTCTTTTATCAAGTCATGTTCCATCTCTCTTTCTAAAAGTAATTTATATAATTTTGATATTGTTTTTCTTTTTTTGTCAAAATTTCATCAATTTTACTTTTTTCTTTCTCAATCTCTGTAAGTTTGTTAATCCATCTTAAATCTTTCATTAATTTGTCTAGATGGGACCCAGATAGTTCTTGTCTCGATTCTTTTAGCTCTTCTATAGTCTTCAATACTGAATTGTTCTCTTTTCATTTAATTAAATCTTTATATTTTAAAAGTTTGCTGGATGTTGTTTCAGTCATTTTGAATGCTTCTTGTAGAGAGGTCCAATTAATTTTCTGTAAAATTTGTATTCGATAGTATTCCATGCTTTTATTGGAGATTTTCTGACATAATGGTTGTTGAAAACTTTATTTATACTCATTTTATTGTAGCATAGATACCCATGCCAGCCAATTCTGAGGCCAAAGCCCTCCAGTTCCAACAAATTTGTATTTTCCAGGGTGATCTACTCTCTGATCCACTTTAAACAGCATGCTTGGAAATATACCTTTGAATAGGGGAGTCCAAATCCTCATCTTTCTTTGGAGTCTTGAATTATTTTCATTCTTATTTTCAGTTTTCCTCCTGCCCAAATGAACTTTGGAGTCTCACCATTCCACTGTGCAAAAAGATTTTTTCCCCCATTATAATTGGAAAATTCTGAAATAGAAATAGAAATGTAGGTAATACTGCCATTTTGATTGTATTTATTCTTCCCATTAAAGATACGTTCCATTTTTGGAGGTCACTTCTGATTTTATTCCAATTTTTTTATAATTATTGTCAAAAAGTTCTCAATATTTTTAGTAATATTTATGACCAAGTATTTAACCTTTTTTCAATTTGAAAGCCTGGGTTTTTTCCAATTCTTCTTCCTCTTTTGATATATTTATGGTTAACAATGTTGTTTTTTCTTTATTGATCTTGAGACCTTGTCTGTAATCTTTTAATAATTTCTAATAGTTTTGATATAGAATTTTCCAGCTCTTCTAAGAATATAACCAAATCATCAGCAAAAGCTATAAGTTTGGTTTCATGCTTTTTTTATTCTAACTCCTCTTATTTGATCATCTTCTCATAACGTTTTATTTAGAAACTCCAAAGTCATGATGAATAAAAGAGGTAATAAAGGGCAGCCCTGTCTTACACCTTTTGTTACTTTATAAGGATTTGTCCTTTCTCCATTTATTATTATGCACACCCCTTGATTTTCATAGATGACATTTATCCGCTCTTTGAATTGCTTTCTCAGGTCCATTTCTTCAATAATGCCCTTCATAAAAGTCCAGGAGACATTATGAAAGGCTTTCTATGTATCAAGAAAGACCATTGTGATTTTTCCCCAAGGTTTTTTCCCCCTCATAATGTACAATATACAATCCAGAACTGTTCTCACAATTGTTATACTTCTTCAAAGTAAGAATCCTGATTGATCTTTGTGAGTTGTTTCTTGTAAAATAATTTTGAGTCTTTTTTGCCATAATCAAAGTGAAGGTCTTGTAGTCACTGTTTAATAGTGAGATTGTTCTATAATTTTTGATGTCTTTAGGGTCTCTTCCTCTTTGGGAATTAATGTAATATTTGATTCACTCCATGTTCCTGATCTTCCTTGGTCTATTATTTCTTTGTTAATTTCCACAATACACCAATACAATACACCAACTTTCTTCAACTTATATAAACCTTCCAATTCACTCAGTCCTTTAACATTTTCAATAAAACAAATTTTCTTTATATCTCTTTCTCTCTTGCTTTTTTCCCCTTGAGAAACACGTGTTCCATCGACTGTGTCTAAGTCAGTAAGTTCTCTCCTTTAAATCTTTATCCTTGATTTAATCCAAGGGCAGCGATAGTCATTAGTTTTCTTGATGCCCTATATAGCTTGGTTACTCACAAAGTCTTAACTTTAAAAACTTAACTCTAAAAACCAGGTTATCATTGGTACTAACGCAGGCTGTCAGCTTGTAACTTGAACCTGATGACATCTTGCTCCATCTACTTGGTCCTGTCTGCTAATGATGTCTCCTCTCACTTCTGTTGGTTGATGCTGGGGCCCATTGTAAACTCTGTGAGCTGCTCCAAATCCCCTTTATCAGGGAGATATTCTGTACCTTCAGTTAGGGTCTTAAAGATTTTATTATGTCCTCAAGTTTAGCTATAGCCTGGACTTCAGCACTCAGGCCACCGTTCACACTGCGATTACAGAAATCACTTCTTAAAAAAGTGTTTTTCTTAAATAATGTATTGAAAATTATTTTCCTGGTTTGTCCTTCAGATACCTCATTACACATGACAGCTTAATTACATATCCATCTCTTCTACTTGCAGTATTTATTTTTGAATTTCATCCACTCTATTATCCAGGTCAACACATTAGCATGTGCATATAATTTAAGGTCTGAGAGTCCTAGTCCACCTCTTTCTTTACTGTCCTCCCTTATTTTCCATTTAACTCTTGCTTTTTCCCCCTGCTCAAATGAAATCAGATAGGTCTTTTTTCTATTGTTTAAACACATCTTTTAATATTATAGGAAGGTTTGGAAATAAGTTCATTTTGGGCAAAATGTTCATTTTGACTGCAGAGATTTTACCAAGAAGGGATAATTTTAAGTTGTGCCATCTCTGTATCTCATTCTTGATTTCTTTCCAAGTTTCTTTATAGTTATTATCAAATAAGTTTAGATTCCTTTTTGTTATATAGATGCCCAGATACTTTATTTTTTTCTGTTTTATAGTTCATTCTTTTGTTTAATTCTTTTTCCTCTTCTAAGGTCATGTTTATAGTTTATTACTGTTTTTTCTGAATTAATTCTAAGACCTGTTGCCAATTCAAATTCTCTCAAAGTTTGCATTAATTTCTCCACACTTGTGAGAGGGTCTTCCAATAGTACGACCAGAAAAAATCAGGGGAAAAATCAGAAAAAGCTCTAATCTTGAAAGTTTGAGCCTCTATATTGACTCCTTTTATCCTGTTATCTTTTCTTATCTTTTTATTCAGAATTTCAATAATCAAAAAAAGTAACAGTGATAATGGGCAACTTTGTCTTGTGCCCCTTTCAATTTTACAGGATTTGGTTTTTTTCACCATTAACTATAATTTGGAACAATTGGGCAAAACTTAAACTACTAGTCTTGGATTAAATTTCTGTGACTAAAATGAATGTTTTACCAAGAATGCTGTTCTTATTCCAGATATACTAATTTTTGACTAACCATGTTTTATTTAAACAATGGCATAGTGACATATCAAATTCATATGGCAAGGGATGAAGCCTAGAATAAAATATACAATTTTAAAAGATGCTAAACAAAGGTGAGGATAGGGACTGCCAGATTTGAAATTTTATTTCTCTGCATGCTGTTTGGTTTTGTTGGAAGATTGGATTCTGTTGACAAATAAGTGGTTGCTGGCCATAGAAGTGCATGAACCGAGGCTTAGATGGCATGGCTTTGACAAAGCTAAATTGAGCATAGATTTTAATAAATAATGCATCATGCTTTGTTCAGAATATGGAATAGATACAAACCAACGTTATACCCCCAAATGCCTCTTTGGGCATCATCACAAGAAATGTTTTATAGGAAGGAAATGATGGCAAAAGAAAAATGGCTAATGTATCAAGAACTTCTGGAGCTTGAGCAAGAATACTATAGAATTAAACTGGCTGAAGAATTTAACATCTGAAAAGTATAGCTTTCATTCATTCTCTTACAGACAAATAGTTGAAAGATGTAAAATGGATAAAAGAATGTCTAAGTTCACTAAAACTGAATTTGAGAAACAGCTGTGCTCAGATGATTATCATTTCATTGATAACATGAGTAAACTTTTATTCAAACTAGAGATGGAAGAAGAGGTGGTCAAAGATTATATGATAAAATGGGCACAAAATATTGGGCATAGTGTACAGTTGCAACTATGATAGAAAATGTAGTCAGAGGGAATTAAATTTACACTGTCTGATGATCTCAGAGAGAAGTTTTATAAGATGATGTATCATTTGACAAAAGAAAAACTTGCCAAAATACATAAAGAAGTTTCTAATAGATGTTGGAAATATAAGCAACAAGTGGGATCCCTTTATCATCTGTGGTGGACATCTGAAAAAGCTAACAAATCTACAAATGTTATGCTGCATGAAGTTTTAAAAGTTAATGTTCAATTGAAATGAATTCCACTTGTTGGGATTAGTAGTAGAATAATTAGTGGATAAGCAACTTGAGAAATATGGCATGACTGTGATATATGACCACTGCAGCATGCCTACTATACTCTCAGAAGCAGAATAATACAGAAATTTCATTGAAAGAGGCCTGGTTGGTAACATTGCTGGACTTATCTGAAATGGATAAATTAATAATACTGATAAGAGAAGAAACTGTAGCGACTCTTACAAAAGCCTAGGAACCTTTAATATGAATTTTGCAAGAATAAGAATATAATTTGTTAACTATAGGAATCAGCAACTAGCCTTTTTGGAAGCATAGCAATGGAAGCATTGGATTGGTATTTGTAATTAAATACTTTTTTTATGTAATGTTATCTACAATCTGTGTTAGGGAAGCTGGAAACTACCTTTTAAAATATTTTTATTGTTCTTAGTTGTTACAGTGAACCCTCCATATAAGCAACTTCTAGATCTGTGACTTTAAGTGATTGTGGAGTGTCGTGTTTTATACTGAAAATGGCAGTGATGTGCACATAGGTGTGCTGAAGCATCCATGTGCATTTAATAATATGGAATACAAGCATTTACTGTATTTGCCGGCATATAAGATGCACTTTTTTTCCTGAAAAAACTTTTAAAAATAGGGTGCGTCTTATACACCAGTGGGTCTTTTTGCCTAAGCATTTTGCCACTGTGGAAGTTCTCAGCACAGAGGCAAAATGCACTAGAAAGGGAGGGGAAGCTCTGGAGGGGGAAAGGAACCCTTGCGGCTTCCCCCACCCCCCACTTTACCTTCAGTTTTGAATGGGAAGAGAAAAGAGTTAGCTCCAGAGGGGGAAATAAAGTTCGTGCAGCTTTCTTCTTGCCCCTCCAGAGTGCCTTCCTTTCCCTTCCCCTGTAAACCAGAGGGGAAAAGGAAGGAGAAGAAAGATCCTAGGAACTTTCTTTCCTTGCCTCTGGTGCTTCCTACTTTCCCTTTCCCTGCAAATTGAAGGGAAAGAGTGAGCCTAGGAACTTTCTTTCCCTGCCTCTAGTGCTTCCTACTTTCCCTTCCCCTGCAAACCAAAGGAGAAAGAAAGATCCTAGGAACTTTCTTTCCCAGCCTCTGGTGCTCATTACTGTCCCTTCCCCTACAAACTGGAGGGGAAAGAAAGATCCTAAGAACTTTCTTTCCCTACCTTTGGAGATCTCTCCTTTCCTTTCCTCTGCAAAATGGAGGGGAAGGGGGACAGGAGAAATTACGGTATTTTTTTTAAACTAGTTTCCCCCCACCCCAGGAAAAAAAAAACATTTTAAAATAGGGTGCATCTTATATGCTGGTGCATTTTATATGCCAGCAAATACGGTACATTTTTTCCCATTCACAGGGGATCCTGTAAAGGAACGCCCAAAGATATGGAAAGTCTGCTGTTTTTAGTAGGTTTTGTGTATTGTTTTTTCCTTGTCATTTGTATTCATTTGCTGTAATTTGTTGTTGCTTTTTTGTCTTGTTTATTTGTATTTTGAAAATTCTTAATAATAAGAAGAATATCAAGAGTGGGGAAAAAGAACAAGAGTGGGGGGAAAAATAAGACTAGGACTTGGAAGGGCAACTAGGAAGGTACTAGACAAGATTCTGAAGTTTAAAGATATATCATGGAGCATTAAAGTTAGGATGGTCCATGCCATCATATTTCCATTTACTATGTTAGCTTGTGAAAGATTGGCAGTGAAAAAAACTGTTAGGAAGAAAATCAACTCATCTGAAATGTGGTGCTAGAGAAAAGTTCTATGGATACCCTGGACTGCTAAAAAGAGAAATGAGTGGGTCGTAGAGCACACTGTTATACTTTGGACATACCATGAGAAGAAATGATTTGCTAGTAAAGACAATAATGTTTGGAAAGATATAAGGCAGGCAGTCACAGCCCTGAGTCTGCAATACCTAGGTAGGGCTGTTGATGATAGGGTTACTTGGAAGTCTGACATTCACAGGGTTGTGAAAGATGACTTGACTGCAGGTCTCTAGGAATTTGATTTCCTTGACTCCTTAGCAAAACATCATGGTGAAGGGGAATACAATTTGGCCCCACTCAGTGATCAAAAAACAAACCATTGCAATGAGTTTGATCTACCATCCATGCTGAATGAATAAGTGGCACCAACTGCCAATTACTGTATTGCTATTGCTAGAACTACAGGAGCAACAAATAAATAAATATGCTTTCTCCTTCTCCACAGCTAGAGGATGGAGAGCTGTGAAATTTTTGGTGGTGCCAGCACTGTATTATATTTATAAAGTCACTTTGATAATTATTTTATTAAAAGGCAGCATCTAAAATATTCAGAATAAATAATGATAGTTATGGTGGACAAGTTTCTTGAAAATTTGCTTCCAGTCCTCAGTATTGCAATGCCAAGCCAAAGGAAAATGTCTTTCAGAATGAATTCTCAGTTCAGGTAGAGAAACTATGAGTCCTAAGATGCTCCCCAGATGACTGTGTGGGCCTCCCCAGTTGCCTGGACACCCTACAACAGCTACAGAACTTCGTACAGTGCAGAGTATTCCATGGCAGGAACGCATGTGGTTGTTGTGGAAAATATTCCCCAGTTGGGAAACAGAACTGTGAAAACCACTGCTTCTGACAAAAAAGAAAGATAAACAGAAAGCATACCTGGTGCTGAAAAAAAGAGCACTAAAAAGGTCTAAAAGAACAATATAGTCAAGCTTAGGTTTCTTCAACTGCTCGCATAATTCATGGGCTCGAGAACCTGCAAATAAAGAAATGCATGAAACTGTCTTTCCTTGATTGCAAGGATTGCTGTACCAAAATTTATACTGTGTTTTAAAACTGTTTTCATTCAACTGGACAGAAAAGAAATTCCTTCTCAGGAAAAAAAAAAAACAAAGGAGGAGAGAATTTCAAAGAAAATCTTACAGGTGATTTCAATCATTTTCCTAGAAAAGTGGCCAAGAAGTATGTGAATATCCTGCCTTTCACTGTATAGTTCTCTGTGTGACGGCCATGAGCCTCTTCGGCTTCCTACAGGTCACTTAAAGTCCAGGAGAAGGCTCTTTTCACGAGGACTCTTTCACCTCAGGAAGTGTGGGCAGTTAGGGAAGCTGTTGTGTAACAAAAGTAAAAAATGCATACAGGCATCTTGCAAACTTATAGTAAGCTTGAAAATATCATCAAAAGGATCCTGCAAATGAGGCAGAAAATGGACCCCCCTTCATGGGATAACAAATCTGAAAAAACAGACAGATTGTTACACAGCACTGCCTATACCTGCTTCTTGAGCTAAAGATACTATTATACTCCCTCATACCTGCTACTTCAGGATTTACAGGTAAAAACTCCATGACAGGCACCTACAATGACCCCTCCAAAATGTAACATTTGAGATACATTGGGGAAGGTCCTGAACCACAGTTGGTTGGGGGAAAAGAAACAAAAGATGAGTCTCATTCTGAGAAATTGTTGAATTATTTTTCCTCTGTGGAAAAATTCAGTGAAATATTTCCCTCAATATTCTCTGCCTCCAGACAGTGTGAAGAATTTTGAGAGGCCATTTGCATACAGCTATAATTGCAAAAGTCAGTACAATTGGAAACCCTCAGGGAATTGTTTGGCTTACTTACCTAGTTGGATGGCTAGGGGTAGGTTTCCCAAACAAAGCTTCATGTAGGCCAGTGACAATGCCAATTTAGTTATTATTAATAGCCCTTCTCCAACAACTTGAAGATGTGAACTACGCTTAATGGCCATTAACTCGTATTTCATCCATTCATGCTGGTAGCCCATTAACTGACAGCAAAGTGAGAATTCCATATAAGATGAGATTATCTATGACATGCAAATAAGAAAACAAGTGAATTTTGTCACCTATTTAAAATGCTGTATTAGAGATCATTTCCCATGGGATTTAGAGACATTATGATGAATTGGATGCCTCCAGAATATCTTGACCTTTCGCAATCTGGACTCCACCCTTTTTACAGGACTAAGATCTCTTCCTGCACAATAACAAACTGAGATTTAAATCTTCACTGATTTCATTCTTACATGCAAGAATTAAAGATTTCTAAATTATTTTCCCAGTACATGGGATTAAGAATGTTTTTGCATGTTGCTCAGTGATTTTTTTTTTCTGTTTGGTGCTGGTCTGTGAAAAATTTGTTTCACATAAACATTTTAAAAAACATGGCTTGTGAGAAACAAACTGTTTCCAATGCAAAATGGTTTTATGAGTGCAAAAATGTTTCTTCATTTTTTTCACAAGAACATTTTTCACACACAAAAAAGCGCCAAATTTGAAAAAATCTCATGGGTGTAGTGTAGACCACTTTTTTCTGCAGAGATGTCTTGATGTGTTGCAACCCTTGCTTTGAGAAAATGAGAAAACTTATGAAAGTTCTTTACATCTCTGCTAACAGAAGTAGGTACCTGGGACTCATCTTGTGACTCCTCTGCACAGTTCACCTTCATGAGAGCTGCCAGGCGGGAGAACTTCTTGCTGCTTCTGGCAAGATCTAGGCTAAAAAGCTGCCACAGCAGGGAAAGGCAGTGTCCTTGCTGGTACAAAACAGCTAATTTCTTCTCTTTCCTAGAAAAGATGCCATAGCATTGCAGAGGAACAGTATCTCATTATTTACCGGTATCAGTTTACTAGCTGTAAGATCATCTAGAGAGCTCTAACATCCCACTGTATCAAAACAGGATTGTAGAGACTCATGCCCATGTAGGTCTATATGGGCTTTCTTTGGAACCCACATTTGGAATTTTATTGGATTCTCATACCTACACAATTTGGTATATATCAAGTGTACGTCAAAAATGGGAGCTTGACTGGGTGTTTGAAAGCCTTCCTACATGGCTGTTGGTTTGAGTTTGGGGTATCTGAAGTCTTACAAATCTTATCTGGACTGAAATCGAACTGTATGTCACTGGGTGCTGAAAGTAGGTGGTCATATGCCTAAGCGCAAGGGCCAATTACCATCACAGGAGACTAGGAGTAAGTGAGTAAGAGAACAGCAGCCAGAAAGGCCTAAGGATATAATATATAATATAATATAATATTTGATAATATCAAAATGGAACTAATTTGACACATCATGTGTTGAAAGGTCAGCCAAAACAAGGACTAGGTCTTGCAACGGAGAGTTTTCCTGATAACTAGAAGAATGTAATGCACACAATGTGGAGAGTTGGACAGTCCTATTTGTAGTGTAGGAGTCTGTTTCTTTTCTTTATCTTGAAGAGGAAGAACAATAGCTGAAAATACCAGTTCAAGGCCAAAAGCTACATCAGCTTGTGTGGGAGCTGCATATGCTTACTCAAAGTTGCTCAGAAAGTACAGGAGACTGATTTCCCTAAGAAATAAAATTTTCAGATCTGTGGAACTACATGACAAGAATGATCATTAGCCTGCTGGTTAGTTAGCAATGGGAGTTGTAGTCCAACACACAGAGAGGGTGCTTGGTGGCAGAAGACTGTTCCCCCTTTACAATGTAACTGGGAGAAAATAATACCAGCTGCACATCATGCTGCTTAAGCATGCTTAACTGTTTTGCAGGGTGGGCAAAATGTAGCCTAAAAGTCTGCTTGCATGCCTTTCTCTTGTTCTCATTATAGTGCTATTATTCAACATCCTATGTAATGTGAAAATGGCCTCAGAGCCCACCCAGTCCCCTCAAGAGAAAACAAAAACAAAAAATTGTTTTCCTTCTCCTAGAACCCACCAAGAGTGATGGCTTTTGTATGGCAAGGATCACAGAAAAACCCAGGCTTAACACATTTCCCAACACAAATAATTTATTAAGTAATAAAAAAAAATGGAAGTCCTGCCAAGAATTAGATCAGATTTCAGTCCTATCATACTATCAGTACAAGAGTGAAAAAACAGAATATTGGTGAATATTAAAATATTCTTTATTAAAAGATGAGCACATAATTGTTTTCTCTTTTTTAATTATTTTTTTAAAAAAATTAAACATAAGCACAAACATTAATTAACATCCAGAAAAAAAGGAAGAAGGAAACATAATTAAACTAAAAGCTACACACATCCTCACAATTATTAAACAGAAAATACAACATATTTAAACTAAACTAACCAAATTGACTAAAGTAAAAAACTCCAACTAATTAAATGTGGTTTCTGCCCTTGTTACAAACAGCTCCTGCTTACATAAACATCATTACTTAAAATTACTATTAAAATTACTCCCCAAATTACTCATTGTAATTATAGTCATTGTGCACCCTGGATGTATCAAATGCTCAGATTACACTGAGTGGTATCAATAAAGCATCAGGAGAAGAATACATTGCCTATTGAGGGGAGGAGGGACTGCAATCTTTCAGTCCCTTTAATTGTTTGGGGTTTTTTTTTTGGTAATAGAAGCTGGACTAGCACCTACTGTAACATGCGGGGGGGGGGGAACCACCACCCATCAGTGCTGAGTGTGAAAGGCACACCCAAACCTTGCACTCAAGGCCTGCCTAGCCTGACACCTCTTTGTGTTCAGGTCTGAACAGCCAGGGAGATCTCTGAATCAAGCCAGGGCCAGGACCAACAGGTCTGCCCCAGTTCTCCCTCTCTGAGAATGCAGTCCCTTCCTCACTCTTGTCCCCCTTGGCTTCTTCCTTTCAGGATTCTCCCCCTTTACTGCCTTCCCTAAATCTGCCCTTCTCCCAGATGTAAGGATCAGCAGTGATTTATATTTTCCAAGACTGTGGTACTGTTGGCACTAAGGTCAAGATGATATTATTGGTAGCGTGTATATTCCAGGATTCAAAATAAGATTCTGGGAGACTGTTTTAAGGAACACAGAACTTCAAACATTTATTGTAACACTGTTGCTTTAAATTTGTTTTGTATCTAAATGTTTATAAACAGCACACCATTCTCCTCTCTCTCTCTCTCTCTCTCTCTCTCAATTCATTCACTATCTCTCGTAAACCCAATTTCTCAGTTCTCTCTCCCACAGAGCTCTTCAAATCTCCAGCCTCTCCCAAACACACCACAAATCACACTCCTCTTCAAACACACACCAGACAGTTAAAATCTGTTATTTTCCTCTTTCCGCCAGCCCCTTCCTTGGGCTACCCAAGGTTCCATTTCACCATCCGATCAGCTTAAACGCTCTCAGTTGCCAAGGAGGCTCTGTTGTCAAAATCCCCTCCCATCAGGTTCGTCACACCCACCTGTGGAGTTCTTGAGATCTAGAGGGTGGTACATGAAATCCCTTGCAATTCTGTGACAATGTAACCTCTCCCCCATTTTCTAGAGAATCTTACCCACTGGACATTTGCCAAAAGGTCTGCTTCTTCTGATGAGACAAATGTTTTGAGGTTTCTACCATAGACATGAAAAACGCTCCCACAACAGTCATTGGGAAACTTCGCTTCAATAAACTCAAAGCCTTCTTCAGCATTTTTTTTGCCAAAGTAATTTGACCCATATTGTAAGAGACCTATAGAACATAAGAGATATAACAATACAGTAATTTATGGTGAGGACTTTTTCATTGTGATATGGATCTTTTGCTTTTTGTTGTTGTTGTTGTTGTTGTTGTCTCTGCTGGAGAAAGCCAAACAGAATCTGTTGGACATCAAATCTGTTCTGGTACAAGCAGATACTGTGTAAGGTTTGACATAATGATTACTTATAGTATTGAGAAGCAGACAGAAATAATCACCAGCCAGGGAAACGTATGCATAGACTTACAGAAATGTTTCTTCAAAAGCATTTACAGTACTTTTGAAATGTTTCATCCTTTAGCAAAGAATCTCTCCTTAATCACTGTCATGCCCATGAGCTGACTACTTATAACTTGCTCTGTCTTCTCATCTCTCCCTCCCACTGAGATCAATGTCTAAACCAACCCAAATGCCAGGCCAATTACTGGGACTAAATATACTCCAGGTTAGCATGAAGGAGGTGGCAGCAGAAGTCACTCTGAAGAGGCATGAGATGCTGCTTTCCCCTCAGAAGTAGACAAAGAGGGACCCAGGAATATTGGGGTTCTTCTACCAATTCCATGAAAGCATAAGGCCCTTTCTGGCATGGGGATGGGAGAATAGTGGGACCACAACAATGCAGAAGCATCATTGCGATCCCATCCTTCTCCCATCACCAGGCAGTATAATCACAGATTAAATCATTGACGAGTTTTCCCTGTCAATGATCCACAACTGCATGGCCATTCTGTACTTACCTGGCCTGCCGAAGTGCTGGAAGCATGAGGGAGGTGCTTCCTGATCCAGCACAGCCTGGGAAAGTGCTCAGCTGTGCTGCAAAATGAAGAAGTATGTCCATCATGCTTCCTTCGGCAGGGTGCCAGCTGGTGTGGAGGAGAGCATTCACATCCACTCTCTCATCCCAGCAAAGCTGCGGCCAGGACAATGCTGGGACGCTGCCAGAGATAGGTAAGGTGCAGAAAGGGCCTAATAGAGGCTGCAATCTGTATGTACCTCCCACTGTTGTTAATGTAAATTGTATGTCTGCCTGTGTTGGTGCTGTGTATGAAAGAATAGAATGTTTCCATCACTTTCTCTCTCTCTCCCTCCCACTCTCTTTCTGTGATATGTGCCTGATTTTATTCCATCTCCTCAAGTCACCCAAGCTGCATCTCCAACAGTCTCCACCTGCCTCTGCTCCAACAGCCAACAATGGGCACAAGGAACCACTATGCATATTGGATCAAGCCGGACATACACTGAATCCCCGGCCCCCAAAATGAGCTGAGACAATACTTTCTTCATTTGTTTTACTGGATGTCTTTTTAGATATTTAGCAAGGAAGACAAAAGAATGGGGCTTCTGTGTATCATTCCTATAATGTCATCAGTAAATTGTAAAACTTTGAAAGCTATTTGCAGAATCAAGAGTCATTCTCTAGTTTTCATCAAAGAACTGGTACAAGAAGCAGAGTCCTCCTTGGGTGGGCTGCTCCCCAGTTCTGTACCACCTAAACAGGCCTGCAAAGCCTTTCTTCCCACCTCACTGAGTATGAAGGTACAAATGCTTTTTCCCCCCCCCCCCCAATTTAAGAAATTAACATCACCATTCAAACAAAGAAGATTTGGGGGTGAAATTTAAAGATAGGGACAACACTTTCAATCCCGCTTGCAGGTCTTTTTTCCCACCACAGAAAAGAAAACCTCAGTTTGATCTTTGAGGACAGAAAAAAGCTTCAGGGATAGAGATTTGGAATTTGAGGGCTACAGACTTTGCCCTGTGGATTATCGACAGGAGGATGGCCATTGCCTACCATTCTCCTGTGGAAAATCAGGATGAGCAAAAATTGTCCCTAGGTTTGGTGTTTGAATAATTTCAAACTGCATTTTCCATCTTAAAGAATATCTTGAGTGCAATCTACATCTCAACCTGTACTACAGTATGCAAGCTGACAGAATACTGCACCATTCTATACAAATATTTGAAAGAAGAATAGTGGCCAATATATTGATAGCTATTACCATGCACAGTGAAGCAATTCCAGCAAGGTTTTATTACCTCTCCCTTCAGGCTGTACAAAACTGACTCCTCAAACTGACTGACAGTTTTCTGCTTGAATTCTGAGGATTTCAGCATGCTCTCCGCTGTATTCAGATATGTAAAGGCCTAGAGGGGAAAGAGAATATTAGAGAACAGAGGATGTACTTTCTGTATCTGTTTAACCTCATTTCCCTGGGGGTTTCTAGTCCTCAGTCTGGTACATGTGTGGGAATTCAACTTGGATTTAGCTCAGTGTGAATGTTGTCTGTTCTCACCACAGGAACCAAGTTAAGGACTTGCAGGAAGGGCCCGGGGACTTGCAGGAAGGGCCCGGGGACTTAAGTGTCTCTACACTAATGCAAGGAGTATGGGAAACAAGCAGGATGAACTTGAACTCCTTGTACAACAAAATGAATACGATTTGATAGGCATCACTGAGACCTGGTGGGATGAGTCTCATGATTGGAATATAGGAATAGAGGGGTATAGCCTATTTTGTAAAAATAGACCAAACAAGAAAGGAGGAGGAGTAGCCTTGTATGTCAAGGATGTTTTCACCTGTGAAGAGGTTCAGGACTTAAACCCAGAAAGCCAGGTCGAGAGCATCTGGGTAAGAATTAAGGCAGCAAGAAACAACAGGGATATTCTGGTGGGGGTTTACTACAGGCCTCCAACCCAGGCTGAGGACTTTGATGACGCCTTCCTCAACCAAATGACTGCACATTCAAAGAGGAGAGATACAGTAATAATAGGAGACTTCAATTACCCCGATATATGCTGGCAGTCAAACTCTGCCAAGACAGCAAGGTCCAGCAAGTTTCTTGCTTGTCTTGCAGACAACTTCATGGTCCAGAAGGTGGAAGAGGCCACAAGGGGATCAAATATTCTAGATCTGATCCTGACCAACAGGAATGACCTTGTGAATGAGGTAGAAGTGGTTGGATCTTTAGTGGGGAGTGACCATGCCCTATTGGAATTTGGCATTCAGTGGGAAGGAAAAGATAAGTGTAGCCAGACGCTCATCTTAGATTTTAAAAAAGCGGACTTCTGTAAACTTAGGGAGCTGCTGGCTGGAATTCCATGGTCAGGAACAGTGAAAGGGAAAGGAGTTCAGGAGGCATGGGAGTTCCTTAAAAAGGAGATACTGAAGGCACAGTCTAAAACGGTGCCAATAAGGAGGAAAAATGGAAGGCATCTGAAGAAACCAAAATGGTTGACTAAAGAACTCTCAGCTGAGCTAAGTGTTAAGAGAAACATGTATAGGAAATGGACGAAGGGGGAAACCACCAAAGAAGAATTTAAGGAAGTAGCTAGGAGATGTAGGGAGGAAGTCAGAAAGGCTAAAGCACAGAACGAACTTAGGCTGGCCAGAGACATTAAAAACAATAAAAAGGGCTTTTTTAAATATGTCCACAGCAAAAGAAAAAAGAAGGAGACGATAGGGTCACTGTGCAGAGAAGATGGCGAATTACTCACAGGGGGAAGAGAAAAGGCAGAGCTACTTAACACCTTCTTTGCCTCAGTTTTTTCCCAGAAGGATACAAGCACTCAACCTGGTGGTTGGGGAGCAGGGGAGGAAGCAGGAGAAATGAGGCACATAATAGGTAGAGAGATGGTCCAGGAATACCTGGCCACACTGGATGAATTCAAGTCTCCAGGGCCAGATGAATTGCATCCTAGGATATTAAAAGGGCTGGCAGAGGTCATTTCGGAACTGCTTGCTATAATTTTTGAGAAATCTTGGAGGACAGGAGAAGTTCCAGCAGACTGGAAGAGAGCAAATGTTATCCCCATCTTCAAGAAGGGAAAAAAAGAGGACCCTAATAATTATCGCCCAGTCAGCCTGACATCAGTACTCAGAAAGATCCTGGAGCAGATCATTAAGCAGTCAGTTTCTAATCATTTAGAAAGCAATGCAGTAATCATGAGAAGTCAACATGGATTTCTCAAAAATAAGTCATGCCAGACTAATCTTATCTCTTTTTATGATAGAGTTACTAGCTTGATAGATGAAGGGAATGCTGTGGATGTAGCATATCTCAATTTCAGTAAGGCCTTCGACAGAGTTCCCCATGACATTCTTGCAATAAAGCTAGTAAAATGTGGGCTGGACAGGGCTACTCTTATTTGGATTTGTAATTGGTTGACCGACCGAACCCAAAGGGTGATCACGAATGGCTGCTTTTCATCCTGGAGAGAAGTGACTAGCGGGGTGCCACAGGGTTCTGTCCTGGGCCCAGTGCTGTTCAATATTTTTATCAATGACTTGGATGAAGGAATAGAGGGCATGCTCATCAAATTTGCAGATGATACCAAATTGGGAGGGGTTGCTAATACGCCAGAGGACAGGATCAAAATTCAAGATGACCTGGATAGATTGGAGAGCTGGGCCAAGGCGAACAAAATGAAATTCAACAGAGAGAAGTGTAAGGTCCTACACTTAGGTAGAAAAAATGGAATACAGAAATATAGGATGGGGGACACGTGGCTGGATAGCAGTACATGTGAAAGGGATCTAGGAGTCTTCATAGATCACAAGCTGCACATGAGTCAGCAGTGTGATGCAGCAGCCAAGAAAGCCAATGCAATTCTTGGCTGCATCAATAGGAGTATGGTGTCTAGATCGAGGAAGGTACTGGTACCACTATACTCTGCTTTGGTTAGACCCCATCTTGAATACTGTGTCCAGTTCTGGGCACCCCAATTCAAGAAGGATATTGGCAAGCTGGAGCAAGTCCAGAGGAGGGCGACCAAAATGGTGAGAGGCCTGGAAGCCATGCCCTATGAGGATAGACTTAGAGAGCTGGGTATGTTTAGTCTACAGAAGAGAAGGTTAAGAGGGGACATGATAACCATGTTTAAATATTTGAAGGGATGCCACGTAGAGGAGGGAGAGGGCTTGTTTTCTGCTGTTCCAGAGACCAGGACAAGGAGCAATGGATTCAAGCTGCAGGAAAGGAGATTCCACCTGAACCTCAGGAAGAACTTCCTGACAGTCAGGGCTGTCCGGCAGTGGAATATGCTGCCTCGGAGTGTAGTGGAGTCTCCTTCCTTGGAGGTTTTTGAACAGAGGCTTGGTGGCCATCTGTCGGGGGTGCTTTGAGAGTGTTCCTGAATGGCAGGGGGTTGGACTGGATGGCCCCTGTGGTCTCTTCCAACTCTACATTTCTATGATTCTATGATTCTATGAAAACGTAATGGATAAAACAGAAAACCAACCAGCAAACTCTTTGTTTTATTAGCATGGTATGAAATAAACAAAGTAATAAATAAAAACAAAATCAACAAGCTCTTGGTGGCAACTGGTTATCCTAACAATCACCCATCTTATCTACAAAATAGACAGAGTGCATGCCTTTCAACATTTCACACATGAAAACTGGGACATGTGTATCTGAGCAACACCAGAATGTGATCAAAAGGGTGTGGCATGGCAAAAAGAGGGCAAAAGTTATTAATGAAGGAGGACACACAAAACTATTTTAAACACAGAAACTCTGCAATTTATGCACTAAGTTTAGGAAGTGGGGGAAGCCAAATCAGTAAATCAATACTGTGTCTCTCTGTGCATGTGTGGAATAAATACTATATAATACTTTAATATAAAACCAAAAGAAAAAAATTCTAGAACTTCTCAAAATTATAGCTTGCTCTCAGATCCACTGTATGAACTTCATGACCACCAATAAACATGACAGATCAGGTTAAAACCCAGCTTTCCCATAAAAAAAAATACTCATGTGGTCACTTTTATTCAATCATAGCTTCTCGGACTAACCTACTGGGTTGTTCTTAGAATAAAAATGGAATGAAGAACCAGCTCCTGGAGATAAATGCAATTACTTAATAAAGATGTAGTTGGAAAAAGCATGACTGCCATTAAAAAAACACACACATGCATTCCAATGGCCTTTAAAAATGTCTCAGGCTACAATCCTGTACCTGAGAGTAAGTTACCCTCAACTTGTTTGGACCTACATCTCAGGAGACATGTGTCTGATTGCATTGACAATGTAAATGGAACATTGCTCCACAGGGGGGAAAACCTTCCTTAAAGTAATTAGATAGTAAACTCTCTCCCAATTGACCTCCGCAAGTTAAATTTTATTTCCTGTGGCATGATTCACCCTTGGCACATACAGAAGATTTAAAAATCAAAAGGAAGGGTCAGAGAAAAGAAGTAAACTAAGCCTTAAAATATGTTTTTTTATGCAACTCTCAAAAACAAAATTCAGAACTAAAGGGAGGAGAAAAAATTCAAATCAGGAATGCTTCTCTGAAATACTGATCCTATTTTAGGGCAATTAGAAATGTATGAGGAGAATCTTTGTGTCTGTGACAAAAAGAGATTGAGATAGCACCTTGTGCACTATTTTGGGAGGGTGCTATAATTCAAAGGTGATCTCCTCAAGGACAGCCCCCTTTAACAGACAAGGTTCTCCCTTTTCACTTATTTTTACAAATGTGTGTTTATTCCTTTTCCTTACCTAAAAAAGCAATTTGGAGTCACATAGGAAAAGATGTTCTGTTCCCAAGCTAAGAGAAGCTGCAGAAGTTTTGCTTTCTCCTGAGTTTACTGGGAAGGCAAGACTTTGCTCTCTCCTCTCCCTCTTGCTGAGTTGAGTGTGAACTACTTTTGCCCTCTGAAATCATTTTGCAGCAATTAAAGCAAGCCAAAGATGAAGGAAAAAGTGGGAGGAGGAAAGATACACTGGAGCATTTTAAAAGCATTTAAGAAAGTGGGATTGCAGAGAATTAAGTGTTACTGTCCCTGCCGAACTGGTACAGTTGAAGGATATGAGAATGAAAGAAAGTGAGCTTAGAAATGTTACTTTTTCAAGTATAGTTCCCAGAATACCCTAGCCAGCATAGCTAGTGGTCAGGCTGGGTGGGAGATTTTGTGAGATGCTTTCTGTGAGCCCTACTTATCTGAGGGCCTCTAGAACTTGTTGTTGTAAATTACCCAAGTGGGATTCTCATGATGGGCTGAAAATAATAATGTCATCAATGTAGGCTGCTGCATAGTCCTGTACCGGCCTGAGCACAATATCAAAGGTGGCAGCAGCCTCATACAAGCCAAAGAGCATAAAAGTGAAGTGACAGAACCCTCTCAGGGTGGCAAGGACAGTTTTTTATTGAGACCCAGGCATGAAGGGAATCTGCCAGTACCCCTTGGTGAGATCTAATGAACAGTTCCCAACTTTTTAAATCATTTATGTACCCTTGTCATGGGGTAAGCATTAAATTTGGATATCTTGTTAACACTGCAAAAGTCTATGCAAAAGCATACACTGCCATCAGGCTTTGGGACCAGCACTGACTGACTTCTCCAGGGACTGTGGGACTCCTCAATGACTCCCAACTTTAACATGGCCTCTACGTCTTCATTTATTACATCCTTCAACTGCTGGGGCCACCACCTACCAGAACTGTGCATTACTACTCCTGGGTCAGTGATTATGCTATGATGGGCAAGGACCAGTGGAAAAGACATCTAGGTAAGCCTTTTCCAAAGCTATTACCTGGGTAACTTGGGTTGGAGTCAAATACTTCTCTTAGGACAGAGGGGGTATTGTCATTATGTCATCTATCTCAGGCCCCAAATCCTTTTCCCCAGGATTAGCAAACATAATTTCCTGCTCCTTCCACTCCTTCAATAGATTGACATGAAAAATTTGAGTACAGAGCCATTGGTCTCCCAACTGGATTTCTGGAAAGTAGGGGATCCTCCTGTAAAGTAAAGGAGGTCCCTGTTCTACAGGGAGCTTGAAGTTCTCTAGACCAGCTGAGATCAGGGATCCATGGATGGCCACTTAGGAACAGAACAGCCATAGTGGAACCCTGGGCTAAGGACACAATCAGCAAGCTTCAGTGGAGTTGAGGGGGGTGAAAAGCTGTCTTCCAATCACATGGGCATTAAACTATCTTTGACATGACCTCTTACAATAATCTCTTTGTCATTAATTTTTATACTAAGGAAATGCAAGATGCCTCTGTTGCTGCAGCTTGGAATGTTACCTTTAAAAACTTTAATTTCTTATGAGCTGACAATTTAAAGAGATGGTACTCTTTTTATTTCATTGGATTGCTGTGCTTGGAATGCCTTATCATGTTTGTATTTTATATTATTTTACTGCAAGTTAAACAGATCTATATATTTTTAAAATTTTCTGTTCACCCCATTAGACTTTGAATTTTGATGGACTTGGGATCTTGATGGATTTAATTTTTAAAAACTGACTTTTGAAATCTTTTTTCTTTTGGCTTTTTGGCTGTAATATTTTTGACTTTGGATCTTGGATTTTTCTAAAAAAAAGACAAAGTTTTTTTTTCTTTTTCTAGCCTTAGTCTGCTCATATGTCTCTATTTTTTATATTTTTAACTGGTGAATTTTAGACTTGGACTTGGATTACTATATTAGATTATTTTATTAGAATTGGATTATTATTTTTGGATTATTACTTTTACTACATTGAAATTTAACATTTGGACTCTGCTCAGAATATTTTATGTGTACTTTATGCTTTCTGATCTACTTTATAAAGATTAAAAAGATTTGAAATGTTTTAAAAAGGCTCTGCTATCTTGTAACTTTCAGTGTTTTGGTGCTTCATTGTTTCCACTTGGCTAAGGCTGCTTTGCTTCAAAGAAGACTTTGTTACTCAGTGTTTTATTTGGCTTTTTGCTAACTTTTGAACTGTTTGGGAAAATGAGAATTCTTATCTATGTTTTGGAACATTTATATTGAAAACATTAATTATTATTTTTTGTGCCTAAGTTGAAAAAGAAATAGACATAAAAGAGAACCTGGGCCTATATACTGAACACTAGATAACTCTCTTGTAATGATTTTGAAAGTTTAATACAAGAGGAGTATACACACACACACACGTATTTCCTTATATTTACAAAATAAATCTAAAAGTTTATTTACAAGCCTATTATGGCCACAGATCCAAAAAGAATTTTGACCAGGAAAGACACCACAGAAGAAGGTAATGTCCCTGACTATTTTGCTAGATTCCTTACAGTATTTAGGCAGGTAACATCAGCCAATGAACAGACATTTACAGAACTTAATGAAAAATGGACAGAGTCACAGAGCAAATAGCAACGGTCACTGGAAAAGTGGATAAAGTATCAGAGCATGTTAAAGGAGGGCTAATTTATGTGACTGGGGGAATCAAAAAAGTAATAATGACATTGACAGAGAAAAAAATCAAGACTTAGGAATTAGAGCCATACAGATGGAGACAAGAACTCATCAAAATTTTGAAAAACATTTGGATATGATGGCATTTATGGAGCTAAGAGATAAAGAACATTTTATATGGATTCATGCATTACCTGAGGAAAAACATGAGGATTTGCAGACAAAAATAATAGAAAATTTAGCTAAATTTATGGAAGAAGATGAAGATAAACTAGAACATAACCTAATCGTTACCTATCACCTGAACTCAACCTACACCAAAAGGATGAAAATACCAGGAGATGTGATAATTCAGTTCTCATTTAGAAAAAGGAGAGATCAACTTCTGGAGCTACATTGGAAACACCATGGTATATACAGAGTACTCAGCTTATTCTTTTGAAAGAGGTTCCAGCTCAAATGTTCAGGAAAAGAAAGAGTAGAGGAATGTGGCACACAGAAGTAGAAAGACCAGGGATCATTCAGTGAGTTTGGAGCTACAGAATCTAAACTTCTTTCTCTTATCAGAGATCATAAGGAGCAGCAACAAGTGCAGGAGTGTCAATCCTCACAGAACATGCATGTGTCCTTGGAAAATTCAGCACAATGAATGCCCCTTGCCAGTCCTCAGAAGAGATGGGTGGTGATGGTAGGGGACTCCTGGCTGAGGGAAACAGAAGAAGTGGTTTGTAGGCCTGACAAGATGATTCGAGAGCTGTGCTGTCTACCTGAAGTAAAAATCTATGATGTTACAGAGACGCTGACAAGACTTGTGAAGCCCACTGACTATTACCCCTTCCTTTCAGTCAACATGGGAATCAATAACCTGGGCAAGGCATGGCCTTCTGCATATTACAAGGGATTATGAAGTTCTGGGTAGGAAGCTGAAGGAACTTGATGCACAGGTTATCATTTTATCTAATCTCCCAGTTAAGGGAAACAGCCCAGGAAGGGAGAGAACAATAGCGGAGGTGAACAAATGGCTCTGCAGATGGTGCCACTGAGAACAATTTGGCTTCTTGGATCATTGTCTGCAGTTTCATGAAGATGGACTACTGGCAAGTGATGGGATGTATCTCACAGCAGTTGACAGGAACATTTTTGCAAGGAGGTTCACAAACCTGATCAGGATGGCTTTAAACTGAGTTATGTGAGGGAAGGTGACAGTATTTTTGAGGGCAGGAGTTCATCAAGTGCTGGAGATAATAACCTGAACGTTATTGAGAGAACTGAACAAACAGTACAAGAGCCTGACCATAGGTGTTATAATAGGAGGGGTGCCATCTATTTCAGAGAAACAGACAAAACAGGAAGGGAGGAGGAGTATTATATATGAAGGATGTTTACACCTATGAAGAGATCCATGATTTAAATCCCAGAAGCAAGTTTGAGAGCATCTAGGTAAAAATTAAAGGGAAGAGAGAAAAAACAGAAATGTTATTTTGGAGGTCTACTACAGATTTCAACTACAGATTTCAACCACCCTAATATTTGTTGGAAGTCAAATTCTGCCAAGAATATCAGGTCCAACAAATTCCCCACTTGCTTTACTAACAATTTGATTGTTCAGAAGGTGAAAAAGGTGATAAGGGGATCAGCTATTTTGGACCTGATCTAAACCAACCTGACCTAGTTAATGGGGTAGAAGTGGTGGGATCCTCTGGTGGGAATGACCATGTTCTCCTGGAGTTTGTTATACAGTGGAAAGAGGAAGCCAAGCATAGTTGGAATCACATTCTAGACTTTAAAAAAAGCTGATTTCAGTAAACTTTGGGAAATATTAGGGGGGAGGAGGAGCCACAGAGATGGCATAAGAGGCTGAAACAATATTTCCTACAAGCCAACAATTCAAAGATTTAAATAATCTCACCGGAATGGAGAGAAGACAGTGAGTAATTATAAATATTTACAACAAAAAGACTGGGGCATGAATCAGAGTGGTTTAATTGGAGTTTAAACTGAGAGAAAGATAAATAGACTTTACTTTCGATTCATGATGGTCTGCTATCAGACAAAGCTGGCTGAATTCCAAAAGTCTTGGAACTTTAAAGTAAAACTTTAAAGTGTGAATTCATTTACTGGAAGGTTTTGGGAAGGAATAAAAACTGACAAACTGAATTGAAGTTTGGACTTGGAAAAAGGAAAGTAGGCTGTATTTTTATTTTGGCTCAGCAAATTGGCGGATGTCCAAAACATAAAAGGTTCATAAAATAAAACCTAAACAGCCTGTTGTAGTTTGGGAGAGACAAAAACCCCAAAAACCAACAGATAAGACCTACCAAAGACTAAAATGAACTACATCAAATGATAGTTTCATGTCTAACAATAAAAAAGAAGAATCCACCAAAGCATTAGAAATGGCTGTGAGACCTAAAATTTCAAGCAAACAGTCAGAAGAGAGAGAGAAAGGGAGAGGGAGAGAGTCAAACAGGAAATGGAGACATTGTTACCCTGATTTCTGGGGGTCCCGTGAGGGACACCTAAGTGCGCTCCAAATTATACAAGTTGGGGAAATTAGTCAAAGAGCACAAGCTAGCAATACGAGAGGCAGGGCAACGGAGCGAGATCTTTTACCCAATGTCTACGGGGTCAGGCCGAGTCAAGGAGCAAACAGAAGTGGAATAATAATCATTGTTTTTATTAAAATACAATCAAACAGTGTATGCAGCACACTCACACAGATAACTAGAGAAATAAAGGTTGGAGTGGGAAAGAGGGATTTTTAGAGGAGGTTGTTGGTATGGGTAATACTACACATATCCTGAAGCCTGGGAAGTCTGCAGCAGGTGTTCGTAGAGATGAAGTTTCTCAGTATGTGGGACTGAGGAGAAGGCTCGCCAAGCAAAGTGGCAGCAAGGCAGGATGGAAGTCGGGAGCGATCCAAGGAAGCTCTCAAAGTCAGCGGTTCTTATAGGGGAAAATGTGGCCATAGGCTAGTCTGTACTTGAGGAAAACAATGAGTTTCGGGCTAGAGACAAAGCCTTCGAAAGACCAGAATTTAGCATGATTGAATTAAGTCTGAATTATCAACAGAGTAGCCAGTATGCAAATGCAGAGTACTCGACAGATGAGTATTCGTCTAATCAAGCTGCCTGCTTGGGGCAGGGAGTTCTTTGTAAGTAGCATGCATACATAATAAGGCACTTGCCTTGAGGTCTCCTGAAGCAGCGGGATGGCTATTTCTGGCCTGCCTGTATTTGTGTGGAATATTACAGCGATTAGCAGCCGTGCCTGTATGCAAGCTTGTCCGGGGGGCTCGCAGCACATGGAGAGGAATAGGTGAAGAAGGCCAAATTATTGATATCAAAGTGTTATCTAATATCCCACAAATCCGGGCTAGCAACTGCGGTAACAACATGAAACAATGGTTTCTACAGGCTTTGAGTCAGAATAATGAAGTTCTTACAACTACAATAACCACTAAAATAATGCATGAGATGAATGAATCCATTAGGAGATAACAAAAGAAATTTAAAAAGTGAATAAGAAAGTTGATACCTTGCAAGAAAAGCAAAACTCCCAACAAAAGGCAATATCAGAACTTACAGCTAGATTGGATCAGCAGGAACGGCAAATTATTGATTTACAAGATAGGAACCACAGGAACAACATTCACATTTGCAGTTTTCCAGAGACTTCGAATAAAACTGCAAGAAGTTTGAAGGAAGAAGTCCTGAAATGGCTGTAAAGTATTATTCCTCAGATTACTTGGGATGAACAGGATGTGGAGTATATTCATAGAGCAACAACAATAAAGAGAGGCCTCAGTCCCAGAGATGTAATCATGAGAATATCAAGCTTTAATAAAAAGGATATTTTGACCCTGTACCGCAGTTTTGCAAAGAGCTGGAATAAAATACAGTTGAGGGTACTCTATTTTTTAAAAAAATTTCAGAGGGCAGGCAAGCAATACAGGATATATTCCCTCAAGCAGGGAATAGAGCTTCTGAAAGATCTGAATTTAATGCAGCAAGAAGAAAAGGACAAGTGAGTGTTAATGTATGTATTGGTTAATGTATATGCTCCAAATGAGAAACAAAAAGAATTTTACAATAAAATATTTAAGGAGTTGGAGGATATACAGAAAGACCTCATAATTATGGCAGGAGATTTCAATATGGTTATGGATAAGTGGAAAGATAAATCTGATCCAACAATAAGAGAGAGATTGAATAATATTACAGCTCTGAATAAAGTGATGAACAGAAATGGGTTAAAAGATGTTTGGAGGTTGATAAATGGAGATGAAAAGAAGTGCACTTATTACTCATCTGCTCATAAAAACTATTCTAAGATTTCATTTTTGTTTCAAAAAATATAATCTCGGGGTTATTAAACACAGAGATAGGAGTGATAAAAGTAACGGACCATGCCTTGGTAAATATGGATATGGAAATTAAGAAGAATTACAAAGAAGTGATAAGATGGAGGATGGACACTAGAATACTTAAATATAAGGATATCATGAGTAAGATTGAGAAGGAATGGCAAGAGATTTGGGATATTAATAATAGGGAGGTTTCTCAAGTGGTGTTATGGGACATGATGAAAGCAGTTGCAAGAGGGCTCTGTATTAAGGAATCATGTAATTTAAAAAAATGACAAGGAGAGAAGAAATTAAAATTAAAAATGGAAATAAAAAAATAGAGAATAAATATATAACTGATAGAAGTAAAAAGATTTATATAGAATTACGAGCAAAAAGGAATGAATTAAAGAAAATAGAAATTGATGAGGTTCAGAAGAATTTGATATATTTGAGGAGGGATTTTTTTGAGTACAGCAATAAGAATTCGAAAATGCTGGCCAGATCTGCACAGTCTAAAAAGGTAAGAAATACAATTGGTGTAATTAAAGATAAAACAGGTAAGTTATGTAGGATAATGAAAGATAAAATAAAAATATTTGAAGAATTTTATCAAGAATTATACTCAGCAGGGAAAATATCAGTGAAGAATATTGAGGAATATATTGAAAAAAATTGGAAAATAAAAATAACTGAGGAGGATAAGGGATTAATGGAACAACTGGTTTCAGAAAACAAAATAGAAGAAATCATAGATAATTTAAAAGGAGAGAAATCACTGGGAATGGATGGGTTGGGACCAGAATATTATAAAATATTTAAAAAGAAATTAATATCTAAGTTGAGAATATTATATAATAAAATAATAAATGGAGATAGGATCCCACCATCGTGGGAATAGTCTTTAATAATATTGATTCCAAAACCAGATAAAGATTTGACAGATCCAGGGTCATATAGACCTATATCATTAATAAATCAAGATGCTAAGATATTGACAGCAGTAATGGCAAAAAGGATGAATAAGTTTATTTATAAATACTTACAAAAAGATCAATGTGGTTTTGTGCAAGGAAGACAGATGTCTAATTTAATTGGTAGAGTATTAAATAAAATAAATATAATTGAGAGGAATAAATAAAAAGCAGGGATAATGGCATTGGATATATATAAAGCCTTTGTGTGGAATGGTCAGCATTAAAAATAACTCTAAAAATATTGGGACTGGGTGAAAAATCTAGAGGGTTGATAAATCAGTTATATTCACATAATACAGCTGTGGTAATGGTGAATGATGGATTAACAAAACAAATCCAAATAACTAGAGGTACAAGACAAGGTTGTCCCTTATCTCTGATTTTGTTTGTGGTTGTTATAGAAATTTTGGAAATTGTTATTAGCAATGATGAAAATTTGGAAGGAATTGGGACCAAGGAAAAGAATGAAGTGCTGATGACACCTTGTTGACAATCCAAGGTCCGATAAAGAACATGGACAGAGTAAATGAACATTTAAAAGAATTTGGGGAAATGACAGGGTTACAAATAAATTGGGCAAAATCAGAGCTAATATTGTTTAATTATACCAAGACAGAAGAGCAAGACTTTTTAAAGGAAAGAAAAATAGATATTAAAATAAAAGAAATAATTAAATATTCAGGAATAAACATTACAAAAAATTTACAAATATTAGAGGAAAAAATTGTAATAAATTAAGACAAGAAGTGAAACAGAAATTAGAGGAATATAAAAAATATTAAGTTATCATGGTTTGGAAGAATTGCATTAGTAAAAATGAGAATATTACCTAAGATTAAGTTTTTATTTAGGATGTTACCAATAAAAGTATCAGAAATAGAATTGAAAAATTGGCAGTTATTATCCTAATGGGGATAAGAAAGTAAGGATGAATAAGAAATTTTTGTACAGATCCCAAAAGGAAGGTGGATTGGGCTTCCCAAATTTAAAACAGTATTATAATGGAAATCTATTGAGATATATTATAGATGGAGTCTCAGGAAAAGGGGATTTAGAATGGTTAGAGATGGAAACAAAAGAAATTGAGAGGAGACTAGAGAATATCTTTTTTTGGAATCCGGTCAAGAGAGAAATAAAAAAAATAGAAAATCCCCTTTAAAGAATATATCAGAAGTATGGAAGAAAAAGAAGGAAAAACTAATGTCGGCTATTTCACCATTAACTCCAGTAGTGATGATGGAAAAATTCTCAATAAATTTGAGGAATGAATTAGAGAAGGAATTAAAAAAGCAAAGAATATATAAGTTAAAAGAATGGATGAATATAATGATGAATAAAGATAGAATAAAGGAGAGATTTCAGGGTACTGAGATGTCATGGTTGAATTATATTCAGCTGGAGCAGTGGACAGGGAATTGAAAAAGTAATAACAAAGATTTTAGAGAACACACTAGATTTGAACAAATGATTAAGCAAAAAGATAATATGGAAGAAAATGAAATATTGAAGGGTACCACAAGAGAAATATATAAAATATTGTCAAAAGATGAAGATGAATATCTTAGAAAATTATGGGAGGAAGAATTAGTACAAAAAATAGATATTCAAGACTAGAGGAAATTTTGGAATCAGCAGCATTTAAAAAAATTATCCGTAAGGATAAAAGAGAATTATTATAAATTGGTTTGGAGATGGTACCTAACACCAGTAAGGTTAAACCACATAGATAAGAATCATTCAAGGTTATGTTGGAGGAGTTGCCAAGAGGGGTTGCCATATGTGCTAGAATTGTGAAGGTGTACAGAAATTTTGGCAAATTGTGTTTAAGGAAATAAAAGAGAAAACAGGAATTGATTTACAAATATGTCCGAGTATAGTGTTATTATCTATATTTGATAAGGTTAATTGTACCCAGACAATGAAGGAGTTAATTATAAATGTATTAACTGCAGCAAGGCTAATTATATAGAGAAAATAGAAAACTCGAGAAGATTTTCAAATAAAGAATTGGTATAAAGAAGTGTGGAAAATTGCGATCAATGCTAAGTTAACATGTCAAATTAAGGTTAAAAAAAGGTATAATGAAAAGGAATGACTGTGAAGCAATATGGAAAGTATTTGTAGAAAAGGCTTTAACAAAGTGGGAAGTGTCACACCTCCACAAGAAGAATTACAATTTTGGAAAGCAGAGTAAACTGAAATATAATTGGCTCTGGGAGTGGGTTCACATTTAGGGTTAGGGTTTATGATTAATAACAGGATCATATATAGTATTAGAAATAGGTTAAATATAGTTGAAAAGAATAGATTTAAGAATGAAATTATTATAGTAATAATGAATTGCAAGGAGAATGAGATTTAGATATACGAAATAAAAATATATAATCAATATGATATATAATATGTTGAATAAGTATATGGTGATAAAGGATCTGGAGAGAAATAGTAATGTAAGCTATTTGTGTTGTATTTTTTTTCTTTTTCACAGTTATGTTATTCATGTGGTGTTTTTGTTTTATTCTATGTATTGTTTTTCTTTCTTTATAACAATAAAAAAATTTAAAAGAAATATTAGATATCATCTCATAGTCAAACATACTAAAAGAGAAAGGAGTTTATGATGGATGGAAGTTTCTAAAAGGTGAGATATTGAAAGCACTGTTTCATATAATTCCACTGAGGAGGAAAAATGAGAGGTGTCTAAAGAAACCACTATGGATGTCTAAATAACTTTCAACTGAACTAAGATTTAAAAGGGCCATGTACAAGAAATGGGAAAAGGGGGGAAATCACCAAAAAGGAATTCAATCAAATAGCCAGCACATGTAGGGAAAACATCAGAAAAGCTAAAGCACAGAACAAGTTCAGGCTTGCTTGACAGGTTAAAAACAATTTTAAAAGGCTTTTTTGGCTATGTCAGTATCAAAAGGAAATACAAGGAGATGGTAGGGCCGCTGCGAGGAGAAGATGATAACTGGTAGCAGGAGACAGAGGAAAGGCAGAACTACTCAGTGCCTTCTTTGCTTTGGTTTTCTCCCAGAAGAAAAATAGTGTTCAACCTGGAGAAAATGGAACAGAAGATGTAATGGGGAAAATGCACCACAGACTAGGTAAAGAGATAGTACAGGAATACCTGGCTACTCTAAATGAATTCAAGTCACCAGGGCCAGATGAACTACATCCAAGAGTATTAAAAAAAACTGGCAGAAGTCATTTCAGAATCACTACAATAATCCTTGAGAGTTCCTGGAGATCAGAAGAACACCCAGCAGACTGGAGGAGGGCAAATATTGTCCCTATCTTCAAAAAACAGGGCGAGGAGGACCCAAACAATTACTACCTGGTCAGCTGACATCAATACCAGAAAAGGTCCTATAGCAGATTATTAAACAGATAAACTGTAAGCACTTAGAAAGGAATTCAGTAATCACTAAAAATCAACATGGATTTATCAAAAACAAGTCATGCCAGACTAATCCGATCTCCCTTTTTGATAGAGTTACAAGCTTGGTGGATGAAGGCAATGCTGCGGATGTAGTGTATCTTGATTTTGCTAAGTCCTTTGACGAAGTCCCACGTTATATTCTTGCAAAGAAGGTAGTAAAATGTGAGTTAGACAATGCTACAGTTAGGTGGATTTGTAATTGGCTGACTAGGTGAACCCAAAAGGTGTTCACCAATGGCTCCTCTTCATCCTTCACTAGTGGAGTGCCACAAGATTCTCTCCTGGGACAACTACTATTTGACATCTTTATGAATGCCTTGGACGAGGGAATAGAGGCCATGCTTATCAAATTTGCAGATGACACCAAATTAGGAGGGACAGCTACTACCTCAGAGAACAGGATCAGAATTCAAAATGAAATTGACAGATTAGAGAGCTAGGTCAAAAGTAGCAAAATGAATTTTAACAGGGAGAAATGTAGGGTACTACATTTAGGAAGAAGACATGAAATGCACAGATACAGGATAGCTGACACCTAGCTTGAAAACAGTATGTTTTCTAGGAGTCTTAGTAGACCACAAGCTGAAGTCAATAGTGTGATGCGGCAGCTAAAAAAACCAATGCAGTTCTCAACTGCATCAATAGGAGTATAGCATCAAGATCAAGGGAAGTAATAATACCATTCAGTTCTGCTTTAGTTAGACTTCACCTGGAATAATGTGTCCAGTTCTGAGTACCACAATTCAAGAAGGATATTGACAGGCTGGAACATGTCCAGAAGATGGCAACCAAAATTGTGAAGGGTCTGGAAGCCATGACATGGTAGCCATGTTTAAATATTTGAAGGGATGTCATGTTGAAGATGGAGAAAGCTTGTTTTCTGCTGATCCAGAGACTAGGACACAGAGCAATGGATTCAAACAATAGGAAAAGAGATTTCACCTAAGCCTCAGGAAGAACTTCCTTGATGGTAAGAGCCATTTGACAGTGAAATATGCTGCCTCAGAGTGTGATAGAGTCACCTTCTTTGGAGGTTTTTAAACAGTCAGGATGGCCATTTGTTTGTGGTGCTTTGAGTGTGTGTTCCTACATGACAGGGGGTTGGACTCAATGACATTGTGTTCTCTTCCAACTCTATGATTTTACTATTCTGTGAGGACAGAGTTGTGAGTCTAAAGGAGAATGGACATGTCCCACTCACCATGTAGTTATTGGAGAGGTGCACATAACCCGATGCACATTCCAGCAAGTAATAAAAAGCTCGAGTATAGTTCCCTAGAGCCATACAATGTTGAGATAAGGGCACAATGACAGATTCCACAATCTCTTCACATTCACAGGAACCCATATTCTTGTCATTTTTCTTGCCCATTCCAGTAAGGAAAATGATTTCATCCATCCTCTTTAGGAACTCCATTTCTGTAGCTTCAGCTCTGATGTGGAGGGAGAGAAAAGGGATGCTCAGTCATTCCTAGAGCAAGGGTGATCTCCCATCACAGAAAACAGAAATAGATTCCAAATCCTCCATAACTTGGGGTTAATCAATCTGGTACACACCTTGGCTGACTGGAAACTAATAACTAAATTGGGAGGAATTGCTAATACCCCAGAGGACAGGATCAAATTTCAAAATGACTTTGACAGATTGGAGAGCTCGGCCAAAGTTAACAAAATGAATTTCAACAGAGAGAAATGTAAAGTCTTACACTTAGACAGAAAAAAATGGAATGCACAAATATAGGATGGGGGACATGTGGCTGGATAACTATGTGTGAAAGGGATCTAGGAGTCTTGGTAGATCACAAGCTGAACATGAGTCAACAATGTGATGCGGCAGCCAAGAAAGCCAACATGATTCTTGGTTGCATCAATAGGAGTATGGTGTCTAGATCGAGGGAGGTAATGGTACCATCTATTCTGCATTGGTTAGCTTCATTTGCAATACTGTATCCAGTTCTGGGCACCTCAATTCAAGAAGGTATCAACAAGCTGGACCATGTCCAGAGGAGGGCAACCAAAATGGTGAAGGGTCTGGAAGCCATGCCCTATGAGGATTGTCTTAGGGAGCTGGGTATGTTTAGTCTGCAGAAGAGGAGGTTAAGGGGAGACATGATAACCATGGTTAAATATTTGAAGGGATGTCATGTTGAGGAGAGGGCAGGCTTGTTTTCTGCTGCTCCAGAGACTAGGACAAGGAGCAATGGATTCAAGCTACAGGAGATTCCACTTGAACCTCAGGAAGAACTTCCTGACGGTCAGGGCTGTCCGGCAGTGGAATATGCTGCCTCTGAGTGGAGTCTCCTTCTTTGGAGGTTTTTAAGCAGAGGCTGGATGGCCATCTGTTGAGAATGCTTTGATGGGTATTCCTGCATAGCAGGGGGTTGGACTCGATGGCCCCTGGGGTCTCTTCTAACTCTATTTTTCTATGATTCTAAGAACTGTTAAAATAGATATGACAACAGTAACCATGCCAATTTATTGATAAATCTTTCCCATTAAGGCGTACTAGGTAGATGAGATATTCTTTCTTCCTTTCTTTTCCTTTTAGAACAAGAAGGCATGCACAAGAAGCAGTTCTTTACCTCATCTATAGCAAGAACTGCAGTGGTACAAAGAGTAGAGAGTGTTTTGTATGGCCTTTAATGAGCTGCCAAAAAGAAGGTGCACACCACCAAAAAAGAGGACAATCTTTTGATGAGCTTTAAATCACAAATACAGCCATCTAAAAAATGACAAGAATGTTTGGCTGATCAGGGGTACAAACAATGGTGAACTAGCACATAAGGGATAGCAGGGCAAGTATTCAAAAAAGGCCACTTTTGTCAGACTGCAACAGAGTTTCCCTCTCCAGTCCTCCCATAACAGCAAATATAAACCATAACATTTTCCCCATCCCTCCTTGTGAAGCCTCCAAGGCTCTTGGAGTTTTTACATGCATGAATGACAGAGCCCCTGAAACCCAAAATACCCAGCAAAACTCTGGAAATCAAAACTTGAAGTGGATCTCTCTTCACTTTTGGTTTTGGTCCCCTCTCCCTTTTTACGTATTTCTGTGCATGGTGGCAGTATCCCCAGAGACATGAATGTTATTATCAAACCTAAAAGAGTCTTGCATGGTGACGTTTCTCTGCACAGTATCTTCTAAGAGACAAAAGAAAGTAAAGAGAGAGAAATACATTGTTTTAGAAAATTGCAACAAATAGTGTGGCTTCTTGGTATGTAAGAAAATGGATATAACTCACAGAATATAAAATGTGAACCCCTACACTTTCATTTGGATTAGGCTTCTGCTGAAGCATTAAATGATGGTTACAGGGAATCTGAAGGAGACAGATATGGAACATCTTTGCAGTAGTATTGCTGGTTTCAAGTTGGCTTGCACTATCTGACCCTTTCATATGAGCTTATGTATACATAGATATATAGATCTCAAATGTGGCATAGATACCCTTATCTAGGAGCTGCTTTTACATGTTATGATACATACTATGTGATCCTTGACAATACAAGTTGGCCCTCCACTTTTGTGAGGGTTTGGGCCACAGGACCCTCGTAAAACTGGAAAAACTGTGAAATCCTTCCCCCTTTCCTCTTGAGTGAGTGGGCAAAGGAACCTGTATACCTTCCCCTCCCATCACCTTGAAGCCCACCTGAATGGGTAAGAGAACACATTGCACCTTCTTTCCTAACACTCCCCCTTCCCATCGTCTTGTTTCCTGCGCAAGTGGGTGAGAGAACGCATGTGCACACCTTGCAAACAAATTCATAAAGGTCAAAATTGCAAATGTCGAGAAAGAACTATAATTTAACACAATAAATTGAGTGTAGCTGACTTGCATCAATTTGTTTTCCCTGGCCTTATTGGCATGCATCTTGAAAGACATATGATCGGTTCCTTTATAATACTCTGACTTGGAGAATTCTTGTGGTATGATAAAGCTGATCCCCTTGGGCCAGGGGATGACAGTGGCCATTTCCGTCCTACATTGCTATTATTCGGCTTTCAACATCCTATGGAATTCTGGGGTTTGTAGTTTACTGAGGCCAAAGAGCTCTTGGGCTGAGAATTCTAAAGACCCCTCCCTAAACTGCAAACTCTAGGATTCTACAGGATGTTGAAAGTGGAATAATAGCACTGTAACAGTGTAGAGCGGAAAGGTTCAATGGCTCAGTAAACTTTCTATGCTCATGATCTGCCAGTTTTCAGGAAGCCACAGCTCCTGAGGGGGAAAATTGGGTTCCTGATTTGAGTAAGGATGATGGAGCTCTTTTTGGTCCATGAGAGTAAAGTCAGATGAAGCCAAGGGCCTGACCCAAGGTTATCAGGTAGAGGGTTCCAAATAAAGTTTCCTCAATAACAGTGTTTTCTTCAGGAATATAATATGTGCTTGTTTTGTTTTTACAGTAGGAGCATTACCCTGTTTACTGTTCACTTTCAACATTCCGCGAGGGACACCAAAGTGCACTCTAAAAATATCACAAGGTGGGGAAATTAGCACAGAGCACAGCTGGCAATGCGAGAGGCAGGGTAATGCAGCGAGATCTTGAACCCAACGTCTACGGTGTCAGGCCGAGTCAAGGAGCAGGCAGAGGTTGAACTAACAATGGTGATCTTTATTAAAGATACAAACAAACAATGTATGTAACACACTCACACAGATAACTATAGAAATAAAGGTTGGAGTGGGACAGAGAGAATATTAAGAAGGATTGCTGATTTGGGTGATACTACACTGTCCTGAAGCCCGGATAGTCTGAAGATGGAGTTCGGAGATATGCAGTTTCAGAGCATGGAACTGACGGGAAGGCTTGCCAGACACAGTGGCAGCAAGGCGGGATGTAAGTTCGGAGCAATCCGAAGAAGCTCACAAAACCAGGGGTTTTTATAGGGAGAAATGTGACCACAGGCTAGTCCGTATTTGGGGAAAACAATGAGTTTAGGGCTGGAGACAAAGCCTCCGAAAAGTCAGAAGTTAGCATGATTGAGTTAGGTCCGAATTGACAATAGAATAGCCAGTATGCAGATGCGAATTGCTTGACAGTTGAGTGTTCAGCTTGTCAAGTTGCCTGCTCGGGGCAGGGAATTCTTTGTAACTATCGTGCATACATAATAGAGTACTTGCCTTTGAGGTCTCCTAAAGTGGCGAGACGGCTATTTCTGGCTTGCCTGTATTGTTTGGAATATTGCAGCAATTAGGGGCCAAGCCTGAGTGCGGGCTTGTCCGGTGGACCTCGCAGACACGTGGAGAGGGATGGTAGAAGAAAGCCAAATTATTGATATCAAAATGATATCTGACATCCCACAAGTCCGGGCTAGAAAATGGCAGTAACAGGAGTTTTCTTACAGGGTGATTTAATATTAAATCCTTGGGTGTGGTCCTAAGCAGCAACTTCATTTAAGCTTCAGTTCTGGCCAAGCTCAGTGCAGACAATAATGTGCCACTTCCCTTTGATTTTGGCAGTTAAGCTTTACTTGTCGGACATCTATTGTGATTACTCTGCATTGTATGTTTGTATGGATTGCTATAGCTTACACTTGTATTGATAGTGCTCTGCCTTGCTAACTTACTGACTTCTGGCTGTTTTGACCTTGGCTATATAACTGCCTACACTGAAATTAATAGTTTGTGGCTCATTAATAGGTAGTGACTCTTGACTTTACTGCATCCTTGACTGAGCCTCTCAAATGCCCTTTTCTGGACTAGGACTGAGTTGCTTTGATCTTGAACTGGACAGACTACACTATATGGTTCTTCCTGACTGGACATCTGCAAGCATTATTCACATTCTGCCATAGGACTGGACCACAAAAGGAAATGACTTCCTGTCTTTGTTGTCTTATTCTGTGAAGAAATCACATGAATAATGATGCTTCAGTTCCATAAGATTTGAAGTTAGTGCTGTGCTGCAGTGTGGGACTGTGGAGGAAATCAAATGAAATAATTCATCTTGCTGATTGGGAGATGTTCAAAAAGAGGTAAAATATTTTTCATGCACCGGCATATGGCACCACTAACTTCACAGGCATGGCACCACCCTGCAACATTACCTTCTTGGTACATTTTAAAATGTGCTGCAGATGAAATTGGCTCTTCATATCATTAAGAACAGACTTCATTGTACAAACAGTGAAGTTTTCACAAAGCTTGAAAATATATGGTTAAGAATACCATGTTATATTAACTTGCTCATGTCCAAGAGGGTTTTAGGTTACAGGAAGGTAGATTTCAACTGAATATTAGAAGGCACACATTGGCAGTGGGAGTGGTTCAGCAATGGGCCTAATTGCCTAGGGAGATAGCAGGGTCTCCTTCTCTGGACATCATCAAAAAGAGGCTGGACAGCTACCTGCTGGCGATGCTTTAGCTGGAGATCCTGCACTGAGCAGGGAGTTGTACTCAATGGCTCATAAGACCCCTTCCAGCTCTATGATTTTATAATTCTAAGATACATCTCCTCTAATCTGAAATTATTTTCACTTGATATGAAGTCAAATAGGAAACAAGGAATGCTGCATTCAGGTGAAGATAAACCCATTTTTGTATTTTGAAACGGGATATAGATTTTTCATCTATCGCCTTCTGCTACCTTCACTTTCTTCAATAGTTAAATGCATAGGAAAGAGATTCGCCTACCCCTGCTAAGGATGCGCCTTTGAATTCTAGTTTCCAGCCAGTTCTCAGAAGAAATTGTGTCTAAAGAGGAGGAAAAGGAAACAAATAGAAATACTTGTTTGATAGGCTCCTATCATTCAAGAGGACAATTGTACCTTTGTGAATTTCGATTTAAATGGAATACTTTACCACCACTTGATTCCTGTAGATATCCCAGAGTAGCACTCTTGGAGCTGGGAAAGGAGAAATATCTACGTGCTGCAAAGGAAACAGAGTTTAAGAAAAAGTTATCTGAAAATTAAATTTTACATGTTCTAACATCTTTAGATCCTTATCACATTATGCTGTCATGCTAGGTTATACCATTTGAAAAATGCTTCCAACTGTATTACAATGATAGCTGATGACTGAGGCTGTCATAGAATCATAGAATCCTAGAGTTGGAAGAGACCACAATGGCCATCGAGTCGAACCCCCTGTCAGGTCTTTCACATCCTTGCCCCATTTGTGCTGTAATAGCATGATTTGCAGTTTTTTAATCTATGCTATTGCCATTATCATCATCCTGCTTGCTCCACTTTGTGCTTTGTGATTGGTTTGCTTCATTTTTAAAAAAATAACTGTAATAACACTATTACAGCATGGTGGCATTACGGCACACTCACAACTGTATAATTCTCTCATCAGGAGAAGTGACACAGAAAGATAAACAACTCATAACTGTCCCCCATCATTTTTGATATCTTCTGTGAAGAACAAAAGCTTTTATCACACTAGTCAGTTGTTTCAGGTTTTACTGTCCAAAAATCACTTCATTTGTATTCATTGTAGTAACACTATTATGACATGATGTCATAGCACTATTACCCAATTATCATAAAAAACAAAAATTAGTTTTGAAAAGGAACACTATGTGGTACCACAGAAAAGCAGTGGACAACTCTTTGGAAAGCACCCTCATGCAGTAAAGGCATCTGAATGGTGACTTTAAATGGTTAACAGGCTAGGCTCTCATATTACACTATAACAGCAAATCATTTGTATTTTAAAAAATTGAAAAGAATCCCAAGAGGGTTTCAAGAGCATTGACCACAGAAAACAGAGCTATTCTTTTTATAGGTTTTATCATCCCTACCTAAGCACTGGAAGCAGTCTGAGGTTTCCTCTGCTGAAGATTTCCTTGGGAATCCCCAAGGGAGGGAAAACCAGACCACCCTTTCACCACACCCACTAACTGATCATTCTCGCAATGAAGTGGAAAGAGACATCTGCACTCAACTGACTACTGAATCATAGTGGGAAATAAAGTCATTAACAGATTATTTTCAGCATGTTCCCAAGAACTGTACAGCACAACAGCACCAGGGGAACCACAACAGTATGTGGTAGAGCTAAGAAAAAAGCAGGACCAAATCACTGCTATGATGGTATAACAGTGTGGTGTCAAAAGGACCTTAGGCTATTACTTCAGTAGACTATTATAGTGCTGTTATTCCACTTTCAACATCCTATGGAATCCTGGAGTTTGCAGTTTAGGGGAATTTATGGGGAAAAGGGCTACTAAGTATAGAAAGAATAATACCTCAAACAGTTCTCACAAAGGGTGTATGTTGTTGTGTGCCTTCAAGTTATTCCCAACTTATGGTAACCCTAAGGTGAACTTACCATGGGGTTTTCTGGGGCTGAGAGTGTGTGACATTAATACCCTAAGAGGTGGGGGATGTTGGAGTCCACTTGCAAATGTCAGCATCTCCTTAGAATTTGGGGGAATTATAGCTCAAAGGAGGCCTGTGAGTACTGTATATAGCAGTACTAACTGTAGAGAGGATTCCAATTAAAGTTAACATAGTATTTTATTTCGATTGACAAATACATGAGAAATCAGACACTCTTAAGAAACATACAAGGCTGTCGGAAAGTGAGACAAGAAAGGTTGGATAGAGAGAGATTGGTGGAAATGGAGATAGTTACCAGTCCTGAAAAAAGGGGTCACAGCAGAGTGACTCAGATAGCATCTGAGAGTAGCACGGAGGAATGGCAGTGTGGGGTACCACATGCAGCATAATATGGTTAATGTATTACAAGTGGCTGGGGCTGAAGCTAGGGTTTATATTTCCTATTTCATGCCCTGAAGGTGGTGCATAGACAAAGCTGTGATAGCTTTCCCACGGAATTGAAAACTGGTGAGCTGATTGCTTTAACTCTGGAGTGACACATTGGTGGGGGTATAGAGAAGATCTTCATAGGGCAAGATCAAGGGATGGTCCCTGATTGCTTCATCTGGGCAGTTTGACCTTCATTGTATTCAGGAAAGCACAGAGCCTGAGGTGTTGAAAAGATTAGCATGAACCCATTAGCATCAAAGTTTCCCACCAAATCCTCTCTGAACTTATGACCTGACCATTTCTTAGGTCAGTGTGACCTGGCAACACACTTTCCAATCAGTGTGCCCTCAATTATGTTTTTCAGCAATAAATATGTCCAGTTATAAAAATAACACATCCTGCAGGATGGGGGTGTAAGGTGTGGTAACAACATGCCCAAGGTCAGCCAGTGGTTTCCATGGCCAAGTGAGGAATCAAATCCTGGTCTCCACAGTCGTAGTCCAATACTCAAACAACTATACCACATTCGCTTTCATAGCATGTATCGTGATGTGTTTAATGTTTTTGAATGTGCCAGCACAACAGATAAAACCACTGGCTCAGCCCCTAGTTAAGATAAAATCTGTTGCCACTTCAGCTGACAAGCTATGTACTGTAACAACTCCATGTAAAGATGGTCATGGATATGCTACCTGTATTTTTTAACATTATGGGTATGTATATTGCAAATGCATGTGGATGAAACTCTGCTATTCACTATAGGATACAGAAGTTGATAACATATTTCACTGTGAGTAACACACTCAAATGATCATTGTGGATCTCAGTGAGTCTCCTTTCTCCTCACACCATGCAGTCTGAGTCTGCAGTATTTGGCTTATGAAGTGAATCATAGGACTGCAGAATTGCATTAGGAGGTTTAAGGAGTGAAAGACTAGCCAAGGAAAAATAAGAAGAACAGACTTTACTTTAGGTCTTTGATCTCAGGACTGGATAGTTAGTTAGGATACTATATCAGCCTTGATCCATGCTAGGGAGACAGTATCAAGGGGACTGACAAATGAAGGAAGCAAAGTCACCTCTAAGAGTATCAGTCGACATCACAGAGGTGGGACATAACAAATAGACAACAATATGTCGAGGTCACCCTAGCTGTCTGGTTCTTTGTATAACATGTTGCTGTGTGATTCCCAAGTTCCAACAAATCAGATGAAAAGTGGGATCAGGTTATCTTCCCCTGAAAATGAATCCTCAGAAACAGGCATGAAATGGTTGTCTCATGTTGTGTAGGGGTAGGAATCATGTGACCACCCAGATATTGTTGGACTACAACTGCCGGTATACCTCTCCATTGGCTCCATTGGTTAGGGATGCTGAAACTTGCTGTCCTACAACCAGAGAGCTCCATGATTTACACTCCTGGGCTACAGTGTTGTGATGTGACCCATAAGATCCACGTCAAGTACCCACTGAGCTATGATCTTGTTACCCCAAAAAGTGGGGGACCTTGAGGTCCACCGGCAGTCCCAGTGTCTCCGTAAGAATATGAGGAGTTATAGCTCAAAAAGAGGCCTGCAAGAGGGGAGTAACTATGGGACCGTTTCACCTGTGCATACCAGTACAAACTGCAGGACACCAATTGAGAGGCAAAAGAATGTTTTATTGGGGAATTCACAGACAAATGCAAGCAATCAAGCAGTCTCACAAACCATACAAGGCTGGCAAAGATAGAGGAGAGAAAGGTTGGCTAGCAAGAGATTTTGAGTTGAAATGAGTAATAATTATCATTCCAGAAACACAAGATCAAAGTGAAATGGCTCAAACCAGAGTTTGATGGTAGTACAGAGCACAAGAACTGGGGAGACAACAGACAGAGTGACATGCTTACATGTGTCCAAGGTACTACAAGTTGTAGGGGTTGTAGACAGGATGTAAGTAACCTGTTTCCTGCCCTAAAGGGGAATGTGTTATTGCTTTCTGGCAGAGTAAACAAAAGAGGTTCAGAATGGATTAATGGTATTAACTTCAGATGCAAAACACTGATGGGAGTCATGATAGGCTCTTAATGTTTGGGCAGGTGAGGGAGCAAAGAGTTTCAGCGGGAAGAGCTTACAATTTGATGGCCATTGATTCCTCCACTGAGGCAGCTTTGTTTATCACAAATCCATAGTGCCAGGGCTTTCCAACTAATCCTTTTGAATTTACAACCTGGCCATGCTGAGGTCATCTGTCTTAGCATGTGGCTTCCAACTGAAGTCCTCGTCCACAGGCCTTCCAGCCATAAGTGTGTGATTTTTTTTATTAGAAATGATGCCATCAATTAAATGATATGTCTTGCCAATTAGATTGTACCATGGGGGGTATGACATGATAACAATCCCCCCCAAATAATTGAACTTCTGGGGGGCCAGGATGGGGCCATATATGCACAGCTGGCTCAGAGGACAGGAAATGTGGAATGATGAGGGACAAAACATATAGGAAGGAGGGCAAGGGTGAGAGACTATCTTACTTCCATCAATCTTGTCAGCTGGTGCCTAACCCAGAAAAAATGTATGCTTGGAGATGAAGAGAGAAAGTGAGAGCAAGAATGAAGGAAGAGGAGGGCATTCAATACAAAACACACAACACATTATGTACAAAACAGGTGGCTTTGCTTCAGCAATTGGAGCAGAAATCACCAAAAATGATATATAACATAAATACAACAATTAAAAGGCAATGCTTTGGCAATCGAAGCTTCAGTGAAGACAAAAGTCTGTTCAGCAAATAATGTCATGGAGCAGGTGGCAGAGGATGCAGTAATGTATTGGTGGGAGGAGAGAAGAAATTCATTTCTCCCCACCCAGAGTCCAAAATAGTCCATGAACAGTCTTTTGTGCATCAGAGAGGTGAAGGAGATCCTTCACCTCCCCCCATGTTCAACAGAAGTGGGATGCAAGCACATAATGAAGATGGCAGGCCTTTGGGGTCTCTGGGATGTCCTTGTGTGATGGCTCAGTGATCTTTTGATGCCTTTAAGGTCTCTCCTCACATGTCGTGGCAGTGTGCGTCAGTGGCAGGCTTTCCTTGGGTTGATGATAGACTGTGCCGGTATCTTTTGGGTGATTCAGGGCTAGCAGCTTTGAGGTTAGGTTGATGGGATCCCTGTATTATAAGGGAGGAAGCTTGGAGAGGGATTAGTCTTGGGGCGTCTCCAGACAAAATTGTGGGCCAGGTTGTGCAGAAGTGCCAAAGATTTATGGAAATTAGTGCCGCCATGCCTTGTAGGTATGCAACACCTTGGAAGGAAAAACCAATACTGACAACTCAAAAACACAGAAACTTGTGGAAAAGCCATCAAAGCCATCATCCTTAAGAGCTGCTTCCTTGGCAAAGGCATCTACATGGTTGTTCTACATGCAGACCTTGTAAGCATTTTTCTGACTACCCTTCATGTACATGATCTATGTGGGGGCTGCCCTATCCTGTATTCTAGTGGCTATGCATAGCCAGTTGTCTAGATGTGCAATGGTCTTCCCTTCTGCAGTCTTCTGACTAGAAGGCTTCCAAATACGGTTGGCCATCCAGCCACAAGTGTGTGATTTTTGTATTAGAAATGATATTGTCAATTAAATTATATTTCTCATCAATTAGACTGTACCATGGGGTGGGTTATACAGCATTAACTGGATGATCTGCACTAATTATTATTTTTTTAAAAGGCTGATCAACCTCATTGTGATAGATGATGGCTCAGAGATTGATGAGCAATTGATTGAGCCAGAGCCAGTGATAGAACAGACTGTCTTGCCGGCACCCCCACTAGCTGAAAGACAAACTGAGACATTGTTACAGCCAGTGCCAGAGGGAGAAGGGGCCAGCAATGATTTAGAGGAATTAGATCCACCTTTAGTCCCAGCTCTCAGTCATGGAGGAGTAAAAAAAGAGCAGCTCAGAGGGAAGCTGTTTTGGTGAGATTGAGAAAACAGAACAATGATGAGAAACACCTGTTCTCCTCAGCTGTGTAAGTCAGTCAGCATGGCTTGCTGTTTGCTTGTAGCAAATCACTACTCAAGCTCCCATGACCACTGTATTCCAGCTTTCTTGACCTTTTGGACTGACCTTCAGCATTCTTGACTTTTTGGATTGACCTTGACTTCAGCTTGGCTCAGCATTTCTATTTGATTGTTAGCACTGGACACTCCCCACTGCCTCCTCTTGAGCAAGTAATAGGTATTGCCTCATGAGACATTTTTTTGGGAGATGGAAAGATCAGAAAGAAAGGTGAACACAATATAAAGACGTTCCAATCAAAGAAGAAAACACTAATTTTAGATTAAAATCAAGAGAAAAATTGGGAAAAAAAGATGTTTTCAACTGCCAGCGGTTTTTATACATGCAGTTAAAAGAGATATAAAATGGACTTAGAACTGGAGGGATTTAAGAGAAAAAGAGATAAACAACTTTGAAAAAGCAATATTTGAAAAGCCAAGTCATTTAGTATTGCATATTTACAAAATCATTTTGAATCGAAAACTGGAAAAGGAAGCAATCAAAGATGCGATGATAAAGTGAGCACAAGATGTTGGACTTGAAATACAGCTTGAAAATTGGGAGAAGAGGTGGCTGAGAACTCAAAAATTTACATTAGCCCAAAGCTTGAAGGAAAACCAGCTAAAAATTGGTTATAGGTGGTGTTCATATCCACCTAAATTAGACAAAATATATAAAACTGGGAAAAACTGCTGGAAATGTGATGTAGAGAAAGAAATATTCTTTCATATGTGGTGGTCTTGTCCACATGCTGAAAAATACTGGAAGAATATACATACAATCGTGACAGCTATCCTACAAACAAACCTCCCAATGTCACCTGGACTCTTATTATTAAATGTGCTTCAGGATTTAGAACAACAATTAAGAAAAAAAATTGGAGGATAATATTCTACAAGACAACCATGGCCAGAATTAATTATGTAAGATTTTGAAGAATATACCAGATATAGACAAATGGCTGATAAAATTACATGAAATGAAAGATTTAGACAAGTTAACTTGTGGAAGAAATGGGAAACTAGAGGAAAAAAATGTGGAAGAATGGAATCCAATAAAGCAATACATGGAGAAAAAAATTGGAAACATAATTGTTAAATGATGGAAAGTACAGCTAAATTTTTCATTACAGAGAAATTACCTATATATAAATATAAGACATTAAATAATTAATCAAAAATGTAAATAGTATTTATTGTTAAACAAAGGGCCTTTCCTCACTACCCTGTTAGAGTGCTATTATTCCACTTTCAAAGCCGTAAAAAGTAATACAGAATCAATTCATCTTTTAACATTCTCTGATATCTCTATTTATTTTATTACTTTGTTTTGGAGAGAGAAGGAAAATTAAGTCATTAAAAAAGGGGGAGATGAAACAATGTAGAAAAAAACAGTGAGAAAATAGAGGAATCACTGAGGCCATTTCTGCACTACATAGTTATAGTGCTATTATTCCACTTTCAATATCCTACAGAATCCTGGGGTTTGCAGTTTAGGGAGGGGCCTTTAGAATTCTCAGTCACAGAGCTCTTTGGCTTCAGTAAACTACAACCCCAGAATTCCACAGGATGTTGGAAGTGGAATAATAGCACTATTACAGTGTTGTGCGGAAAGGGCATAAGTTACAGCTATAAACCCAGCAAAGAGAAGTATGAAATGTGTTTGTTCAGTAGATGATTAAAAATTTCATTGTGATGATTACGGCAGATATCATGAAGCAGGAATATGGTAATGGAAATGCTATGTACTAACGTGTAAAATGGCTGGAAAATGCAGTACAATGATATAACAATGTTAAGAGATTTTGGAAATGAAGTTTAGATCAGTTTGGAAGATTCAAGAAATAATTCATGTGAAATAGCAATAATAAATGGTTGTTTTAATTGTGAAAGTTTAATAAAATAAAAAAAGTAGATGATTATAACTGGAGGTTCTTTAAGTGTTCAATTAAATGTAAGTTATGTCAAAAGTTAAATGTAAACTTACATTAAATTTAAGTTATGTTGAAGGTGATAAGATTATAAAGAAATTATTATAGATCTCATTTAAAACGACTGCTATCTCCATTTATAATGTATGAAGTGTTGAAAAATAATTTTCAATGTATACCAACATTTTGGTATTTATATATTTTTTATAATCTAATCTGTCATGTAAAGATAGCCACATAGTATGTGACCGGTTTTATTTGTTTAGGGAGGGGCTGACCGGCCCCTTCCTAAACTGCAAACCCCAGGATTCCATAGGATGTTGAAAGTGGAATGATCATGCTATAAGACTGTAGTGCGGAAATGGAATTACTCAGAGAAATACTCAGAGGTGGTTTTCTCAGTTCCTTTCTCTGATATATAGCCTACAATACTTGATATTCATTGATGGTTCCCTTCCAAATACTAACCAGGGCCAACCCTACTTTGACTTCAAGATCAGGAAAAATTTGGTGTATGTCCTGCTTAAATGTTCTTCTCTAAATGCATGCATAAACATTTCCTGGTTCACCTGTGAGGAAATAGCTCATTATGTGTAAGCCTAGTACACTTGAGCAGTTGACCAAGAGAATCAGAAGCAAGGCCAGGAAATAAGCATATGAAGAAAAGTGACCATTGCCAAGATTATCAGTAAGACCAGCTGTCACAGCACAATACAACCCCTCTCCAGCCCCATCAATAAACACCAAATTGGGCCAGGTGGGCAAGTAGTTTTTGCATATACACAAAATGTAAATTATTTAAAATGCCCGATTTTTTTTGCAAAACTACTTTCTTTTCCCTTTATGAAGGCAGGCATATATACAGCAGAAACAACAGGATGGACTAATTGATCACAAAGATATTAGCAACACTGCTACTTTTACTAATTAATGTAACAAAACAGCAGTTGCATCTTCCAATATTGTGCATTTTACAAAAATGTATAAAAATCACTAACATAAATGCAGACTTTTTCTGAGATCAGTGAAGGGGGGGGAAAAACCCCGCCATCTCACAGCAGATCATATTGAGCATAAATTTTTGAGGGATTCCTCCTCTTTACCATGAGAGGACAAATCAAGTCAGGGATTTACATTTCTATTAGGAAGTGCATACAGGAGATGTGTGCTGCCATATCACCACTCACATTTTCAGCTACTCCTTACAGAGTGTGTAAGCCTGACTGAAAGACTCTTTCATCAGAATGTCATTCCTGCATATAATGTTAATCTGCCTTGCTGCATCGATTTCTTTGTTTTGCTTTCTTACTTTTCTCTTAGTAACTTCAGTTCACCTCTTGTTTTCATTTGTTATTTGATCTCTCTGAAAAATTGCTACACTTCCTCCATCATGTTCCTGTAGGTATTCAGTCTACAAATACAGATCATTTGAGGGGAAAAATCTAGTCTAGATTGCAGAAAAAACTGCTGTCCTATCATCATCAAAGACCCATGTCAGCTAAGGACTTTTACCTTCATGTTTGGGTGCTTCCAGCTTTCTCAGTGTTTCAGAAACAATCATCTGTGCAGTCTGATTCAGCTCATTGTCTGTGATTTGTTCAGTTTTAGCCTCCCGTGCATCTATGTTTTCTAGCATGCCTTCCACTGCGTAACGGTGGAAGGAAATGAAGTTTCCTTCTCCACAGCATTTGCAGCGATGAGCATGCCACTCCAGATAACTGGCACATTTGAGATGCAAGGCCTTTTTCTGACTCTTCAGCCAGAGCTCATAGGCTGCTTCTTGTAACAATGGAGTGCAGAATTTCATGACTTTGCACTGCATCACTTGCTCCTCTTGCGTGAGCCTCTGGAAAACAATTAATCCAAGATCTGAGAAAGAAAGAGAGAGGTGTACATTCAGCATTTGCTCAATAAAAGTATGAAATTCTTGCTCAAACCTACTGTTTCAAAGATTCTCAACAAATTGGGACAGCTTAAACCCAACTGCAGAACACATTCTAAGCCACAGTTGGTAGCCACATCTAACTATGGTCGACAATGCTGTTTGGGTGCCCCTCCCTTTCCCTGTAGTCCCGTCAAGCAATTCGGTGTTGAGAGATGTTCACAGTGCTGTTAGTGAGCAATCTCAGGCCCTTTCTGCATGACACATCAAACCCACCATAGGGATGAGAGAAGGACAGGGCCTGGATGATGCTTATACATGACGTCACGTCATCCTGGACTTGTCCTTCTCTCCTCCCTAGGTGGCACGATCACTCTGCAAATCATTGACAGGTTTTCCCCATCAATGTCTGGCAATCACACTACTCTTCCACCTCGCACCTGCACTTACCTTTGCTGTGGAGGTTCTGGAAGTATAATGGCTGCCAGGCTGGGACATTGCCTGGCTACACTGTGGAAGGAAGAAGCATGGTCATTGCACTTCTTGGTTCACACAATCAGCCAATGCAGAGGGGCACACTCCATCGTGCTCCTCTCCTCGGGGAACTGCAGCCTCCATTTTCACTAGATGCCACCAGTAAAGAGGTAATCTGCAGAAAGGGCTTCAGTGAGGAGTGTCATGTTATGGGAGAGGTTAAAGCTTCTCTCAGCCTTCAGTGATCTATGTGGCAATTGCTAGGGGATGAGAGTAGCCTCCCCTACTGTTGGGTAGCCCTCCATATTATAGTAATAGGATATGTAGTAGGATTTAAGTTAGCAGCTTGCTTGTAACAAAGATATGAGAACCAGAGACCGTTAGATAAACAAAAGCTAGGAATGCACTGATAAGCATTGCCAAGCTTGCCACAACTTCAAGGTCTCTTTCGGGCAGGAAAGACTCTTCTTGGTATTTTATGCTTTGAACTGTGCTAATTGCCTTTAGTCACTCACTGAAGTCCTGTACTATGTATCTCACTCAAAATAAATAGTGTTTATGCACTGTACTATTTGTGTGTGTGGATTCAGTTCCTGACACCTACCGCACACAATTTTAGATTTCATCAAGCAGAGATTGGAGGTTTAAGCCTCTTTATCCTTGCACACCAAGGAGAGAAAAAGTATGCATGTGTATGCCTCAACTTTCCAGTGGATAATGCATGAGTCCCTCAGGAATAAGAATGTTATTGGACAAAAAAGAAACAAAAATCTAATGATGTTTTCCACATTATGCTAGTTTATATACTCTGTTCTTAAATCCATGTTTAGCTGTGTTAGGAAGATGATGCTAACCCTAGCCACCATGTGTTTTTCTTGGCCCTAGCAAGGTCCATGCCAGAGTCTCAACAGGATATGAGCACCAACTGTATAATCTTGCTTAAATAACACTTATTTACACTCATTCACACTCATCAGTAGTTTAATAGAAAACAGAAAAACCCAAGGATCCTGTTTATATCTTGATTCCTTCCTTGCCCCTTGATCATCTAAATTATAATGTTCTGCATAACACTAGTTTCCTAGGAACATGCTTACCAGACTTTTGCCCCATTGGTTTCACAGCCTTGGAGGAGAAGTGGAGTTCACCGGAGGATTCATCTTGTTTTAGTGTAGCATACAATTCCTTTCTTTCAGTGAAGCATTGAAAGATATGGGATTCCACCAGGGCTGCCAGTGTCTGATTCATCTTCATCTTTGTCCATTCAGGAAGAATATGGAGAAGGAGTTCTGTGGTGAAAGTCACACCAATGACAGATGCACATTTCACCACCATCTGTTCTGAAGGGTTCATGTTGTCTAGCTCAGCCAGGGCAATTCCTAAGTAGATAAAATTGTCATGCAGTCAGAAAAGTAGTCAGGGGACATGCCGACCAGTGATCTTAAAAAGTGTCCCATAAGAGCAGTATAGTCAGAATAGAGACAGTTCTGGAATTATGTTTAGATAGGGGATACAGAGTTTGTATCAAACCTGACAGAGAAAAGACATGACAGACTCCATGTACTGACAAAACTTAGATCACATCTTGCTGAGCTAGAGCAAGGAACACGTAAACAGGAAATAATGTCTTCTTCCTGTTCTTCAAAGGTATAATCACCAAACAGACAGGAAGCACTTGAAAACCCATGTTCATCTATTGAGACTATGCTGGAGCCATCTGAAAAGACTGATAGTGACATTAGTACTCACTGTAATATTACCACTCAAGAAAATAAGAGACTGGTTGAGTTTTCCATTAGACTTGACAGACCAGTTCTTGTTATTCCAGGAAAAATTGCAGCGACTCCCTCCTCTTTTTTAAAAGTACTCCAATTTTAAACTTATAAAACTTGCTCCAATTGAAGAGCATTTTTCTGGATGGGAGGGAGAGCTCAGGGCTTTACTCTATAAGAGTACAATTTTTGGAACACTGTACCTTTAAAAAAGAAGGTCCAGGTCTCCAGAGCAAATAGTGAGCAAAGATTCTGAAGTGATCTATGATTGGCCAACTTAATCATAATGCAATAATATAGCATTATCAAATCTGAATGTTTATTGGCAAAATTACCTGCTCAGCTTCCCTGCTGGCTGGAGGGATCTATGTAGATTGAAAAGGGAACATCAGTGGAGAGAGCTTCACCAACTGTATCTTTCCTATTCTCCATCTTATAGGGATTAATACCATGCTTGACATGTTCAGTACCCATCACCTTGCCATTTACACTTTCAATACCATTTTTGCCAGAAACAGATTTTTAGTGGACAGGTAAACTAGATCACCAGATTTGTAGGTGGGTCGAGATGCCTGCTTTTTGTCAGCTTGCATTTTGTGGCCTTGCTTTGCCTTGATGATGGAGTTTTGGACACTGTCACATGTTTTGGAAATGCTGGTAATCCATTTGTTTATGGCAAGGGGGTATTCCAATGAGGTGAGTAATGGCAGAAGCGCCTTGGGGAAATGCCCGAAGACAACCTTGAAGGGCAATTTCCCGGTGGCAGCACGCACAGCAGAATTGTAAGCAAACTCAGCATAGGGGAGCAAGGAGGATCAATTTGATTTGGTGTCCTTTGAAGTTCTTTGTCAAGATGGAGGCTGGCAGTCGTCCAGCCTTAGTTTGGCTGCAAGTGGTCACACCCATTCCCAAGGTCTTGGTTGTAAAGAGGGTGCTTGCCTTGGGCTGTGTGCTGGAACCTTGTGTTGGGGAAACCTGGAGAGGGGATCCGCCAAGGTGTTCAACTGACCCAGTTTGAAGATGATGCATAAGTTGAACCGCTGAAAGAACTAAGCCCATCGTGCTTGCTTGGGACTGAGTTTTATGACCATTTGGAGACCTCCAAATTCCAATGATCGCACCACACCTTAAACGGCATTGTCATTCCCTCCAGCAGATGGCACCAAGTGGATAAGTCATAGTGGATTGCTGCCTCCTCTTTTTCCCATACTGCCCATCGCTTTTGTGTAGGATTGAACTTCTTGGAGATGAATGCACAAGGTTTCAGGGCATCATCATCACGTTGGAGCAACAGAGCTGCCATGGCAAAGTCACTAGCACCCAACTGAATCACAAATGGTTTGGTGTTCATCTCCACCTTTGTCCATTCAGGACAAAGGGTTCAAGTGTTTCAAAAGGCAGTTGGTTGTGAATAGGGCTTTGAGTCTGTCAAAAGCTTGCTGACACTCAGGGGCCCAGTTCAAGTGTATCGCACCCTGCGTAGGGGCTTTAGGGTCAGCAGGCTTTGCAGCCTTCAGCAAGTTAGTGAGTGGCATCACAACTTCTGCAAAATTGGGGATAAAGTTTCTGTAGAAGTTGGCAAATCCTAAAAACTGCTGTGAGGAACCTTCCAATCAAGAATCACTTTCACTTTGGCAGGGTACATTTATAATCCATCGTTGATGACCTGGTAACCCAGATAGTCTAAGGTTTGAGTGTGGAATTCGTATTTGGACAGTTTCACATAAAGATGATGGTCTATAAGCCTCTGGAGGTTCTCATGAATCAAGTGGATGTATTCAGGTAAAGTCTTTGAGTAAATCAAGATGTCATCCAAATACGACACAACCCCCTTGTAGAGGGACAGCTGAAGAACACTATTTACAAACATCTGAAATGTGGAAGGCCTTGATTTCAGTCTGAAAGGGAACACAGTCCATTCGTAGTTCCCCAGGGAGTTGAAAAACAAGTAAACCATTTGCTGTCCTCTTGCATGCAGATATGATGAAAAGCTTCCGCAAGGACAAGTTTAGTAAAATAATTCCCCTGGATCAATAGCCCCATAATGTCCTTGGTTAGAGGTATTGGGTATGCATTTCAAATGCAAATTTGGTTAAGAGGGCATAATTAACTATCAGCCTGAGGGCATTGTCCTTCTTTTTGTGAAAAAGCCAGCAGGGAGGTGGAGGGTTTTATAAATCCATGTTGGAGGTTTTTTGTCTATCACTTCACGCAGTGCCTACAACTCTGCGGGGGACATAGGGTAAAGCTTGGGCTTTGGCAGTGTAGCCCCCTTGATCAGCTTCAATTCAAACTCTATGGGGGGGGTAAACTGTTGGCTTCCTTAACTTCAAAGGCCTCCTTTAAATCCCAGTACTCAGAGGGAACTTTGGCTTGTAGCTCTGCTTGAGTTATCCCTGCAGCCACCACCTCAGAGGTTCCCATGATGGGTACCTTCCTCAGGGTCCTAATGCTTGTCTCTTTGCCTCTGGGGCTAAACAAGTCAGAGTCCCAGTCTATTGAAGGGTTGTGTTTTTTCAACCAGTCATAACTGAGCATCACATGGAACCCTATACACTCAGGCACCAGGAATTGCAATGTGCCAATTATCTGTCCCACTCGCACACTTATGGCTGGGTGCGGCTGTTCAGACCCCTCCCCCCTTCATAGGGGCTCCATCCATCTGGGTCAGCTTGACAGCTTTTTTCAGAGGCTCAAATTCCAGGGACAGTTCTTTAGCTATACTTGAGTGCAATAAACTTTTACATCACCCAGAGTCAATGAGTTCCCTGTAGCATCTCTTAGTGACCCCTGCAGCCTGCGATTCTACAGTAACAAACACATGACAGAATGTTTTGCTCATGCTGGGAGGAGAGTCCCAACCCCACTCATCACCAGAAGATTCTGAACTGGGTGAGGGGCTTTTCTCCATCTTACTGGTCTGGACGAAGCTTTGTCTTCCTGAACGGTTAGTATTGGGCTCGGCTTGGTCTCTCTTCCTAGATTTGGATGTCTTGAGTGGAGCAGATGGCTTCTTCTCCTCAGTGGGGGTCTCCTTTCTGTTGCAGTCAGCGGAAAGATGCCTTTTGCCCCTGCACTTAAAGCAGGATCCCTCTCTCAAACGGCGCCTCCTTTCCTCACTGTTAGTCCCTGCAGCTCTCCTGCCTCCTGAGGGCTTTTTGTCAGGCAGCCCAGCCTGAAGCTTTCTCACATATTGCGTACTTTCTTTAACAGTCTTGGCTTGACTTGCCAGATGCATCCAACTGAGTAGGGAGGCCAGGTGCCATTGGCTTGGGCACCAATCAAAGATGTCAGGCTGCAATCCTTCCTGGAAGAAGGCTATTTTTGCCGATTCTGGCCATTCAGGAATCTTGGCTGCCAGAGAGTGAAATTTGCATGAGTACTCAGATACCATCCCCTTACCCTGTCAAAGCTTTTGCAGGAGATGTTGAGCATGTTCTTGCAGGAAGAGGGCTTCAAATTTTTCTCGTAGGCTGGTCATAAACAAATCCAAGTCAACCATCTCAAGAGCTCAAACATCAAAGAGGGAGGCCAGCCACTCTACAGCTTTGCCCTGGAGGTGCTGACTGATATATCTCACCCTGGTTACATCCTCTGGGAAGCTGTTCCTCTAGTCTGCCATGTAGTTCACAGTCACATTTAAGAAGTACGTGAGGGGTTTCCCCTTCACCGCTGTAGGTCATCTTCAATTCTCTGAAAGGTCACTGGCCAGGCTGTATGGCAGGGCCTCCGTCCTGGGGTGCCACTGCTCCAGCACCACCCATGCTAGTGGTGCCTTGCAGGGTAGATCACTCATAGCATAAGTAGGTGGTTCAGCAGTCTTCAAGTGAGGTGCACAGCGAGGCCATCTCCTCCTGAAATTGCTCAACTTCCTCCTCTTTGGACAGCAGTTGTTCCCATATAGCAGTGTTGGTCATGGTGAAATCCAGCCTGGTTGCTCTGTGCCTCTCATTCCAACCGGTATCTTCTCTCTCTCTCCACACCCAAGACCCCCCAGTCACCACTGTCCTGGGGTAATAGGTTGCCCCTGTCTTGGCAAGAACAGCTGGTGTCTGGGCCTGGCAATCAGAGGTAGCTGCTCCAGTTTCTTCTTCCATCTGAATGTCATCTTCCCATTGCTGTAACCCACTTCAGAAATCACAAGGTGGTTATTGCTGTGAGGCTGGTGAAACAGTGAGTTCTAACACAGAAACAGATTTGAATTGCAACAAGTTCTGATCCAATTCAGACTTTATTGGCACTTGTGCAGACCATGACTTTAGTGTTAGAACTGAAGAGAAGTTAAAAGCAGCAAAAGTGTTATGCCACTACTCTGTGACTCCCAGTTCTCAGGCCTCTTATCTAAGAACAGCTGCATTCTATTCCACATTCCCGTCCCTCCATGCTTGGCACCTGCCCCCCTCCACTGCAACACACATTACTTTGGCAGTCGGAGTGCCCGACAATTTTAGGTCTTACTTGTGCTCTTGGTCTCAACCCAATTGCCTTATGTTCAATTGCATCTGGCTGCTCCTCGGTCTCTGTCTCACTCCCAGTCTCTGTATAGGTGTTGTTCTCCTTCTCCACCACCGGTCCCTCCACGTCTCACTTCACTTCTTCAACCAGGGTAAACTATATTCAGTACATCTCATCCTCCATCTTTTCCACCTCGTACAATGGCTACAGTCTCTAGACCATCTCCTTTGCCTCCAGTCTCAACCTCAGTGCCAACATCCACTACAACAACTGCTGCAACCAAGATGTAGCTTTCTTTCTTCCTATGACTCCTCTGCCTCAACTTTCATTTCAGCCAGCTCACTCAGTACCAACTATGCCTGCCACCATCGAACAGATACAGGTCATCTCAGATTTTTCTTTGGATGACTACAAGTCTGATTCTTCCCCACTGGAATCACCTTCTCCCTCCACTGCCTCTCCTCCCACTGCTCTGGATGATATGACTGCAGAGATGGCTCTAGTGGATGTAAAACAGTTGACTGACATTGTACTCTGATCAAGGTGATTGGTGTTGACATCCCCACACCTCCAGTCCCAGTACCAGATCCAGTTTTTCAAACTATGGATTTAGAGTCCCTACTCCTGCCACTACACCCTTCTTTCCTACTTTGCAAGACATCATCAGGCAAGCTTGGTCTCAACCAGCATCAATTCCATTGAATCCACATTTGGAGTATCTTCATAAAACCCAGCAACAGGATGTCTCTTATATTTTCACACACTCTGTTCCAAACTCCATTGCTGTTGAGGCTCCACAGACAAAAGGTGGGAAGAGGGTACATTCCATGGTACCAGAAAAAGAGGCAGGCATCTGGATATCTTTTGCAGACAATTCTATTCTGCTACTGCTCTTGCTGCTAGAGTCTCCAACACTCAGACCTTATCAATGCTTCCTCTGGGACAAGATGTAGGCCCTTATTCCACATCTCCCTGATGAAAAGCAGTCTCCATTTTCATCAAGAGGTTCAGACATTGGTGGTCCAACAGATCCAATCTTTCTACCATTCAGTGGAGTGTGCAGCTAAAGTTACAGTTGGTGTGGTTGCGCTGAGGAGGTATGCCTGGTTATGTTCTGCCAGTCTCTCAGAGGATACTAGAAGAAGGATTGAAAATCTCCCCTTTGATGGGCAAGGCCTCTTCCATTCCTCTACTGATGATTCCATGGAGCATCTGGCCAAGGCCAAGCTCATGGCCAAGAAGATGAGGTCTGGCCAACAGCAACAGCAGTGTAGCCACTCCTACAAGTCATCTGGAAGCATTAGTCCTCCACCTCCTACTGCTCCAAATCACCACAACATCAGTCCAGCACATCTTCTCTTCCTTCCTCTTCTAGCTTCCATTTTTATAAACAGCAATGCCAGGCCACATCAGAAAAGTCCTCATCCACCTCTAAATCTCTATTTTGACTTCTCCAGCATGTTGCCACCTTTTTAATCTTTCCACTTTGCCAGCTGATTCCATCAAGGGCTCCCAACTTATCCTGCCATTACTGCACCTGGCAGAATATTATCACAGACACTTGGGTACTTGCCGTTACCCATCTAGGCTATGCCATACAGTTCTTAAGTACTCTTCTAGTTAGCATCTTCCATTCCACCTTACTGAATCCAGTCTTCTCAGAAGAAAATACCACCTTGATGCTCAAGGGTGCAATAGAAATGTTAACATCTCATTGCAAGATGACTGGTTTCTTTTCTTGTCACTTTATGGTTCCTAAACAAGATGGTGGCCTTTCTCCCTTTTTGGATCTGCACGGCATCAACAATACATTCATCCATGCAAGTTCAATATAATCACACTTGCTTCTATCCTCCTGTTTCTCAGAAAAGGTGATTGGTTCACCTTGATAGATCTACAGAACACATACTTCCACATTTCCATTCATTCACAGGAAGTACCTCCATTTTGCATTTAGGAAAGATCTCTATCAATACAAAGCCCTCCTACTCAGACTTTTCACAGCACGCAGGGTATTCACAAAATGCATAGCTGTAATGATTTCTTACCCCAGGACCCCAGGAGTCATAGCCTGCTCCTACTTGGATGACTGGCCTCTGGTGGCATCCTGCAAGAAGCAGCTGTATTGAGATTTACATCTTACCTTGACTCTTCTAGGACTCAACATAAATCCCAAAAGTCTATTTTGGAACTGGCATGCACTCTGAACTTTATAGTGGCCACTCTGGACTCAACCGTGGTGAGGGATTTTCTCCCAAGACAGAGAGCAATTGTCCTCCATGACACCATTTTTAACATTCAACAGAGGCCACAATGCACTGGTTCCTCCACCCCATGACCTCCTGAGGGATGACCAACACATACAACTTGTTATCCCTCAGCTAGTGAAGGCTGTGTGAACATTGGGCTGAAATCTTTCCAGAACACAATTTGCTCCTCCACAACCTATGGTCACAGTGACCTCCAATTCCTCACTCACAGGATGGGAAGCCCACTATGAGGCCACAATAGTTCAAGGTAATTGGTGTCAACAGAAGAAGCCTCTTCACATCAACACCTTGGATATTCTGGCAGTCTTCAAAGCCCTATGCAATTTTGAGAGACTTGATTTATGAAACTATCAGGGCTACCATCAGCCCTAACACAAAGACCATTAGCCTATTCCAGACCCCACTGTCCACTCTCAGGACTGCATTGTTTACTCTGCCAGAGAGCCATTAGCACCTTAGCCCTCCAGGCAGAAAAAGAATATTAAAACCTCAGTTTTTGGCCAGCCAATTCACAGTATACCAATTGCTGGTCACCACTCTGCCACTCCAATTCCCGATTGTGTATTGTCCTTAGACTTGCATCTAAGCTATATCACCGCTTCTTTGCTGCTCTTCTGGATTGATAAATATTATTTACTTTGCCCTAAAATCTCACTATCCAAAACTTTCCTCCCTTTTCCTTCAGTTAGCCTTGTGTGATTTCGTGTGTGTGATTGCAGTTCTCCCAATAAAACAAATAAGCTTATTTTTGGACCTCTGACTGGTTCTTCTCTACACTAGTACTGGTAAATATAAGTGTAAAAGATCTCGTAAGGTCAACCCTCTCTCCAGGCCTCCTCTTTGAGCTAATATTCCACATCATTTCATAGAATCATGGAATCATAGAGTTGGAAGAGACCAACCCCCTGCTATGAACACCCATCAAAGCATTCCCAACAGATGGCCATCCAGCCTCTGCTTAGAAACCTCCATAGAAGGAGACTCTACCACACTCCGGGGAAGCATATTCCACTGCCGGACAGCCCTGACCGCCAGGAAGTTCTTCCTGAGGTTCAAGTGGAATCTCCTTTCCTGCAGCTTGAATCCATTGCTCCTTGTCCTAGTCTCTGGAAGATTTCACAGGGGCATTGGCATGGCAGGTGGAACCCTGAGTCATCCTTGTTTTAGAATAACAAAGGACCAATATTACTATCTGTTACATATATGGAAAGTATGCGTATAACAGAAAAGATCAAGGAATAAGGTGAGTGGTTACAGGAGATGTTGTTTAGCCAGAATCAGGAAAGGCTTAACACTGAATGCCAATAAAACACTTAGGAAGTTGCTATGCACATATAATGCTAACTCTTTCTCTGGTAATACCTTGTCATAAGGCTCACATAGAAAACACCTTGCGGATGCTCAAAACAAACTTACATATGATGATTGTGTGGGACTTCCAACTACAGCTCCTATGTGATTTCTGGCTTCAAGAAGGAGCTAGGGTTTCACAAACACTGGTTCATCTCCTCACCTTTTAACGTTGGAGGGAGCATTATACTGTGTAGCTTCACATTCTGCCTGATTGTGCAAATGTATGATTCAGTCTCACTGTCTAAGTTCTTGGAGTCTTGGCTCTTGAGAACAGAAGTAGCTTCATGGGGGAGAATAAAGAAACAACAGTGAGATAATTGGATTTAACCACATCACCATCACTTCCTATTAAAAGTACATACAAATTACACTTCTGCCCACTAAGGCCTCCAGAGATATGTATAACAAAAATACAATGTGACAGTAAAACATTATTTGAAAGCAGAGTAAAAACAATTTCTTAAGACAAAGTGGTGATGGAATAATATATTTTAATGATTCATTCAAACTAAATAAGGATGGATCCAGCCTGCCTTTGAATAAGAGGGACTTCCACAATTATCCTGTACAAATCTGTCATATCTGTCTTGGGCCTCAGTTTAGTCATCCAGATCCTATCCCATTCTGCTTTTAAATTCACGGACAACAGGCAGATCTCAAAGGAGCCTGAGGAACTGAGATATGCCTGTTGGACAGAATTCCATCATTGTCCTGTATGAATTTGTCATGTTTGTCTTGGGCCTCAGTTTAGTCATCCAAATCCTATCCTGTTCTGTATTTAAATTCACAGAGAACAGCAAGAGCAAAAAGGATTCTGAGGAACTGAGATATGCCAGTTGGACAGAGTGGGTTTCTTATCAATTAATGTGTTTGAAAGCTACAGTATAAAAGCAGGCATTTAGAGGAATTCATTCTTTTTATGCTACTTCCCCTTTCCCATCTTTTGCAGTTTTAGTTATTGGCAAGATACAGAGATTTTCAGTGAATGATGAGCATAAAACTACAACCTTTAACTTCCCACCCCTTTCCATTCCACTTATATAACTATCCACTGACTGGTCAGAAATCAGAGGACTATGACCCAAGATCCTTAAAGCAGTCTCTTGGAGGCCCATAACTTCTCCCATACTAGGATTAAGAGTGGAGCCAATGAGAGAGTTCAATGGCGAACAGATTCTAGTACAATTTGCAGCTGTAAAATAGTCTTATGAGGGACAGGGTGGTGCCTATATTGTTTGGCTGGTGGAAACTAGAGGATATGGGCAGACAGCTGGGTGGGTGGTGTTACTCCACAGGAAAAACCCTATCACGTGGTCTATAATTTTGATATTAAATATGATTCCGTGTGCCTGAGAGGTTGCCCGGATGGGCACATAGGCAGCCACGGTCGAACAATCAAAAACCAGGTCAGGCCAGTAAAATCCCCAGTCACTTAGCCTCAGGAGATCTCAAGCTGTGCAAACCCACAATAAACAAAGGGTTCTCAGCCCCTGAGAAGCCGACTTGAGGGGATCAGTGTGTTTGCCCGAAGCTGAGCACCGATATCCTATCAGGTAAGGACCATTTAAGATCATGAGACGTTGGCAACACTTTGTAATCTCATCACACAAAGGAAGTTACCATTGTGGAGCTTCTTTCTCGTTGCAACACCCATTGTTCTCCCCGGGAAAGGATTAGCCCTCCAGGTACTTTTCCCCCTACAAATAGTACCAGTTTTTGAGCGTTTCTTTGGATCACTTCCGGTCATCCCAGCAGACTGTTTCTCCATCTGTTAATCCCCTTAGCCCTCTCCGTGCTGAGCCCCACTTCTCTGCTGTTTTCCCGGACCAAGGACTTCAGGACAAAGGTGCAGTATTACTCCAGCTACAACCCCTTCAATCTTCCCCTATCCAGTTTCCTCTCTTTTGCTTCTTGATAGGTCTTGAGTGAGTGTGTGAGTGATTGCATTGCTGCGTGAGACTTTCATTCAATAAAATCATTTATTGGACATTTTTGTTTGGTTTTTGGCTTGGCCTGACCCCGTAAAAACTGGGTAAAAAGACCCCGCTAGGTTGCCCTACCTCTCGCATTGCTATTGCTCATGCTCTGGCTAGTTTCCATTCCCCAACACGTAGAGCATATTGAGGTGTCCCCCAAGGGACCCCAGAAATCAGGGTAACAGCGGGCTGCCATTAATATATATCCCACCTTTTTCCCAGTAAAGGATCAAATTCAACTCACAACACAGATCAAAACAAAATGCACTATCAGACTAAAACAGGGATGACTTTAAAACAGTTAAAATCATTTCAAACATAGCATATGAGGCTCCCAACAACCAATTAGTGGCCCAAAGCTTATCTGAATAAAGCATTATTTCCTTGCTGATGGAAGAACAACAGAAGAGGGCCAACCCATCCTTCCAAATTGTGGGAGTAGCTACAGAGAAAGCCCTTCCCTGTTCCTGTTGGGTTGGACTATCAGTCCTATCATGCCTTCCCAGGTATGGCATAGAGCTGGATTTGTTCCTGAATCCAAATAAGAAGGAGTCTCTTTCAAGCACACTTTTTGCAAAAAGGGCCCCAGCCTTCTGAGCTCTGCTTGCAGCTGACGGTCAGATGGACAAACTGTATTTGGAGCCTCAGCAATATACACAGCATTCTGAATTACATCAACAAGGGCAAATTACATATGAAACAAATGTGGACAGCTTATACAGCCAAGCTTTATTTCTAAAGGGCAAGGTCCTTCTGACCACTTCCGTAAAAGCCTTTCTGGGAATGTGAATATCAGGATGTTCACAGGATTCAGCAACCAATGTGGCAATTTCTCTTATTTCTGTTTGAAGGTTACTGACCCTGCGCCAGCTTCTTGCCAATTACATTTCCCTACTTTAGCAGAGCATAAAATTGAACCATATAACAAAATAGCTTCACTTTAGCTAAAGTGAGAGATACAGAAACATACAAATAAATATGTAGAAAAACTTTTACCCCCAACACTATGACAATGGTAGATCCATCAGTAATCCTATGGGTCTCAAATCTCATATGAGGGCAGAGGGCTTAAGGATGAGATGCACTCCCACCTGTGTTGATTCAGTGAAGAAAAAAATCAGGGAGGCCTATGCAGTTTTCCTCTGGAAGGGAAAATCCTCATTATTTTGTAGGCCATGGGCTTATATTGCTCTATCCTTTCATGTCTAACTAATCAGGAAGTGGGGATGGGGGCAGGGGTAGACCTTCCTGTCTCCTTGGCTGACAGGGGCATTTCTAGTATTTCTCTGCACCGTCATCTGAGCTGTGGTGTATCTTGCTGCGTGATTGGTTGCTCTCCTGCTGAGCTGAACAGACTGCATAACTGCTTTGGCAGGTGAGCTACGTGATCTGAGTCAACTTTATCCTCTCATAAAGCAAAAAAATCAGAGTTGGAAGGGGGCTCCTGGGCCATCAATTCCAGATCCCTGCTCAGTGCTGGGTCTCCAGCTAAAATATTCCCAGCAAGTAGCTGTCCAGACTCTTTCTGAAGACATCTGGGGAATGAGACCCCACCACCTCTCTCTCGGAAATTGCACTGCCAAGAAGTTCTTCTAATGATCAATTGAAATTTACCCTCCTGTAAATTAAAACCATTAAACCTGGTCCTATCCTCCGGGGCAGCAGAGAACAAACCTCCTCCCTCCTCTCCATGACAGCCTTTCAGGTATTTAAAGAGTATGATCTTGCTACCCTTCAGTCTTCTCTTCACCAAGCTGATCAAGCCCAGCTCCTTCAGTTTCTCATATGTTTTGTTCTCCATACCTCTTATCATTCTAATCGATTTTCTATCAGCCCACTCCAACTTGTTTATCATCCTTAAAATGAGCACCCAGAACTGAACACAGCATTCCAAATAAGGGCAGACCAGCACAGAATATAGCGGGACTATCACTCCCCTTGACTTGGAAACTATGCTTCTACTAATGTGGATTAAGATAGCATTTGTCTTCTTTGCTGAAGCATTACACTTCAGATAATTTGGCCAGAGCATGGCCATTAATTTAATTTTTAAAAAATGAGTAAATATTTTTTGGAGAGTTTTCCTTTATCCAGGCCAAAAAAAAAAAAAAAAAGCAGTGCTTTGGGTAGGTGATTGTCTTTCTATAGCTTTTCCTCCCCTGGAAGACATTGCTCTACTCTAATCAGCATATGATACTGGTCATGATTCTGGATCAGCAGATGCAACTAAAAGACATAGCTAGAATAGTCTCCCCTCAAGCCCACTATTTTTCAGGCACAGTCCCTCAAATCCAGTCATTTTCCAGTCAGTGGAGAGTAGGGGAACAGCAGACAATTGCCTAACTATTTTCCTATAACTGGAGACGTATCAACCAGCTTCCTCAAAGGTCCTTTGGAAGTCTCTGTGGATAATGTTATTGTTCAGTGTCCAGCTATAGGAAAATCAGTATGCATTTTTAGATTCATTTTTTTGCAATATAAACATTTTTGTGAGCAATTTCCCCTAATTTAAACATTTTATATTATGATGTCAAAACTGAACTGTGAGTCTTTCCTTATTCTTCCCGTTTGAATACATGGAGTGTTTGTCCTTTCTGGAATATGTTGTAAAGAAAGCTATGCCATGACCAGTTAATGACCAGTAGCTTACTGAAAAGGTTGTCCCACTCATCCTCTCTTTCTTCTTCTTCCTCCAACAGGTGGAACTGAAGCACATTGTTTAGATGCAGGTTCCGGAGAAGTTCCTCACAATAAAATGGGTTTCCATGGCTTCTTTGTATTAAAAATCTGGCATGGGGGAGGGGGAGAGGGAAGGCATTGTCACAGGTGAGTTCTGGAATTTAAAAAACAGTTTATAAACTGCCACTATCCTGGTCCTTTCATCTTCTACCACCACCATGCATACAGCTGATTGATGGCAAACTCTGGGCTTCAAGAAACTTCACTGCTCAAATGGCTGTGCACAAAAGGTATTAGAATTGGTCCACAACCTAGGAGCACCAGCAGCTGGCCCACCTGGAGCTGTGAAGATTGCCCTCCTAAAACCTGCTTGTCTGCTCTAGTGCTGAGGAGAAAAGGGGAGTGCAAAATAGTTCCTTCATAACTTAAACAGAGTTATGAGTCACAATAGCTAACTGCTTGAAACTTTAGCCCAACTTTTTTTTTACATCAAATTATTCTAATGGAAATTTCTGAGATCTTTATAGTGGCTTGTGTTAGACTATATGGAAAGAAAATGAAACAATTCCAAATTCTACCAACAAAGCACTCCAAAACAAATATGTTGTGTGAGTTTTCATATTTGCACAATTTATTCTAATATAATAAACTGGTCACTTTCTAATTTTACTATTTTAATGAACATAAAAATATTAATTATACATTTTGTCTCCTTTTTCTCGTCATATGTGCCAAAATCTGCATGTGTTTCTCCTTATACTGATGTTAGCTACTGTTTTGCTTTCAATAAAGATTTAGAAGACTCAGTAGCTCCCTTAAAAATAACCCCCAATCTTATCAAAACAGTTGCTATGCTTATTGTCAGTTGCTGGTTTGCAATGTGCAATCTATCATTTAAAATTAAGTACTGGTGGGGGAGTTCCCAAAACAAATGTGAACACTTACTCACAAAGGCATGCAATATATATTTTCCACAACATATTTGTGTGCTTCCAAAATTAATTATCCGCAATGTCTACCAGAATAGTGCTACTCCAACTGGTAGTCCCTAAACCAGTGTCAATCTCCAAGACTGGCTGATGGTCCCTGATAAGTTCCCAGGAAAGAAAGAAAATGTAGCACATGGGCAAAAATATTATGTCATCCTTGGCACATTGGGGAAAAAAATGCTAGTTCCCAACATCAGATAGCCTGAGAAGCACTGTACAAGAAACATCCCCATGTTTCTAAGCCATTTAAGTCAAGTAGTGGCAGATATCTTTGCTTATGTCTATTGATAATGATAGGTGGCATCATCTAACAAATTATCGGCACATACAGTGGGTATTTAACTGGCATTTAAATCATGCCAGGTAGAGATACAGTATTTTGCACCACCACTCAGCTCTGGCCAAAGGAGGAAATTGTAAAGAAACTAGCTACATGCAGCAAGGCACCACTGCTGCACCAATATAGACTATGGTCCTTTCCGCACCTTACCTTCTTCCAGTGCTGGGGTGTGGGGATCGTGCGAGCAGCCTCTGGCAAGAGGGTCTCTCGTTCAGGGTCCTTCAGCTCCACACGAGCTGCCTGCTCGTGCAAGAGCCCCGCCTCTTCCTTCTGCAGTGCAGCCTGGGACCTTCCCAGGCTGCGCTGGGGCAGGAAGTGTGACCGGCACGGCTCCGGAGGCTCCACACGCCAGGTAAGTGCACGCGGGGCCTGGGAACAATGCGCAATCGTGCACCATTTTCAGTGCGCAATCGGTGCACAATTAGTGCCTGCCAGTCCCTGGAGCATTGTGCGATTGTGCGTACATCGTGCAGATCACTCGCCACAATCGCACGATGCTCCAGGCGCCCTTTCGCATGGAAAATGCCATGCCAAAAAGGGCCCACAAGAAGTCAGGTAATATGTTGCCTGGTTCTGATAACAGCCATAAGGGACTCTGCTCATGTCAATTGGGAATTGCCTTTGCATTAAACAGCTAACAGATGCACAAGGGTTGACACTTCTTACTTACGTTTCAAGTTCCCTGGCAATACTGACCACCCCAAGGTCTTGACATGCCTTCTGGATAATTACTGAAGGTGTTAACTCCCTTAGTTGAATATAGGTTGTGTTGAGACTGTTCATGACTTGGGCTGCAGTTGGACAAGGTAATCTCCCTTTGTGGTTGATAGGAGACAAAGACAGGACAACAAAGATGGCAACTTTCTTTAGCAAGTCATCCAGGAAATCCCATGAAGCTGAATCAATGAACTGAGCTTCATCAATGACAAAAATAAGAACTTCCTTTTCCACGGCCTAAAACAACAATAACCCAGGTGATCATACATACCTTTATTTCAGTCATCACACCATTTACAGCTACCAGATGTTACTGCTATGTTGGAAGGTGCCTAGTGGCAGAAAATTAACTTCCTTAGCCCAGTTTGGAATATGTCTCTTTCACACTATATACTGTAAAATCAATACTAAAAAATAATAATCTTATGAATAAAAACATGTCCAGAGCTGTTTCTGTGCCTTCACTAAGAGTGATAAACATGCCAGGGATCAGAGAAAGAATGGCCTGGAGACTGGATCTACCCCACAGAGCCACTCAACCCTATCAATGCTCCCTGGATATGATCTATGGCAGAGGCGAGCAACTGCACTGCCAGGTCTGTTGGCTCACCAATATAGAGAGGCCTCACATACAGTATCCATTGAAATTGTGACCAAGCAAGTTAATGTAGATGTAGCTGAATGGAAGGCTTCCAATATTGTTCTAGAGAGATTCAGGGAGGGGGATTAAGTCAAGCATTTTAACATGACAGCCTAATCATTGCTATGCAGCTTGAACACCATACTTCTGCTTCATTTAATCATTTATTTGGGCATTTGTCTATTGCTTCTTAGCCTAAAAACAGATGGGACTGAGTCGATTTGAGCCCCAGGGAAGAAGTGTTCTTGGGCAGGCCCCTCAGCTGTTTACCAGCAGATCTGTGCAACAGCCAGGCACTGCTGTAGGGCGATGGTGGGCTGGCTGGCTCCCCAGCCAGGCAAGTACCTCTGAGTCAGGGTGGTGGTTCTGGAATGAACATGAAAGGGGCTTCTGGCTGTGCATGAAAGTGGGGGATCTGAAGAGCGGGATCTTCTCCCATTCTTTTTCCTCTCTCTCTTTCTGACAGGATGGAGCCTGTCTGACTTCCCTTATGGTACTACAGAGAAGCCCCTGTCATGTATTCCCACTAGCCTCACCTTGTGCAATAAGCAGAAAAACTTCCACTAAAGATCTTATATTTCAGGCAGACTCATATGGAGGTGCTGGTGAGGGGAAAAAGTTTTTCAAATATCCTGGTCCAAAGGTCTTTAATCATAGTAATAAAAGCACTTACATTCTCTAGAATCTTTACAAGTATTCTTTCCATTTCTATTTTCTTCACCTCTTTGTTCATTTTGGAAACCTCTTCTGAAGTGGGAAACTGATGAGAAAAAAAACAATCCTCATTATTTTAATCAGGAACAGTGCACCTCATACCTTTGTCAGCATTAATTCAGATCAGATTTAATTGCTTATAACCATAGGTCCCAGAATGTAAAAAAACAAAGAGGTTATACAAATATCAAATAACAAAATTAAAATAGAAAATATAATAAAACTAGTGTATATACCCAGCGTTGCCTGGGATTTTATTTTCTCATAGGTAATACTTGTTAGAAAGATTTGAGATCCTATGTCTCTAATTCCCCAAACTGTCTTGTCCAGTACCTGTAACTTTTCCCCATATTCCCCAATCCAATCTGTATTCAGAGTTATTAACATACAGTGGTTGGATTCTTGAGGGAATACACTGCCCTCCTCCTTGCTGCTAGGCCTCATCTCCATAGCAACCGGCCTATTCAAGGCAGTCACAGTTGACTGAGGCCCAAGAGTTCTCAGTCGAGAATTCTAAAGGCACCTCCCTAAACTGCAAACCCCAGGATTCCACAGAATCATCTTAGGCAGCCAAACATATGAGGTCTCTGCCTGACACAGCCAATCATATGAGGTCTTTGCCTGACACAGACAAACAAATTTTGACTTTTATATACTAGATTTTCAACATAATTTCTAATACTGCTAAGCTTACCAAGAACTGAAGAATTAAAATATACAAAATGAAGTTACAGGAGCAATAAAACTTCAGACATTTGGGAATGCCTTATAATAACTTGCACGGGTTTGCCCTAATGCTGATAAGAAAGTTGAAGCTCTTTTAGCGTTACTAGAATTTTTATTAAAAAGAAGAAATTCTATTTTTTTGGCAGACAGACCAATTGTTTTTAAAAGGAAACAACACCACAAGCTATTTTTCTCTCATTCCTTTTGACAAAGGACAACTAAACAAACAGTGGGGGAGATCCTCAACTTTTCCCAGACTGCAGTAACAGTAGCATAAATGATAAGGGAGCTTAGCTAATTGGTTATCCAGAATTGTGGAAGGCATTAACTGAAACCTAGCTAATGTTAAATCCCTTCTCAAACAAAACTTTTCAGTTTTAAACAAACAGGGCCTGGAAGATATTGAAACAGATTAAACCATGGGGAGATTTTAACTGAAGTGAGGGATGCAAACTCTTCTTGTAAGAAATACTATTTGCATGTATCTTTTTTTAAAAATGACTTTTCTTGAATGATTAAAAAAGAAAAAAAACAAAATAGGACAAGCACAAACAAAGCAAATCACACAAAACAAAAACTGCAAAGAACAAATGACAAGTCAAAATAAACTACACACAAACAAGCTACTATAATAACTACATATAACTAAAAATTGCTTCCTGCCAATTCTGCAAGTAGTGAACAGTAATCTAACAATAACCACTAACCATTTAATTCCAGAATAATAATTGTACAAGGGTTAAAACTCACTGCTTATTAATTGCTTTCATTATAAAACTAAATCTACAGAAATAGTAATTAGTACCTCCAAGTAAATAGTTAATAATAATTCCAACTGTATTAGATACTAATAACCTATTCTTATTCTAATCGATATAAAAGTTAATATTTCTTAAAACAATAACTTTTTATATCATAAATAACTTTTATAAGCAACAAATGAAGTGTAAATTAATTGATAACAAATTATTCTTCTTGTAATAATAAAATTAATAACATTCAAAGCAGTCTTTACAAAGAAATAAGAAATAAAAGAAGAAAAGTATAACATCAAATGTCTTCTATTCCTTTTTGAATCTTTCTTCTTCTAATTCATAGTCATAAATCATTTTCATATATATATATATATATATCATAAACCATAACACATTTTCCATTATAATAAAAACATTATTTCATTTTAATCATAAATCATTCTCTTGAACCATAAATCATAAACCATTTTGTTTAAATAGACATATGTTTCCTTATCAATCTTTCTGCTTTCTTTTTCCAAGGTTAAATCATATTTCAATATTCCTAGCAAACTTCTTATCATAACAACCATACATAATCAATGTCAATCAATCAATGATTTTATTATGGTCATAGACCAGCATGTATAATCAATGTCTCTCATCTGTATAGATAAAGATCAAAACTCCAAAGTTACTCCAGTGAAAAAAGACATTTTTGTTATGTAGTCCGTTCATCAACAGGTTCATCATTAAATTGTTATCTTCTCTTTCTTCCTGTACAGTTGTTACTGTGGTTCAGCCCTGGACGTTGATAGCACTAGATATCCCTTTTTATATTAAATAATTTGACTTTTTCCTGGCACCCTGGCTCATGTGTTTACAAGGGTCCCCAGAAAAGCACATACAAAAGGAGCAGTCGTTAATGGCAGGGATTTCCAACTTCCCCTCTCAGGCGGGCATTTCAAAAGCCTTGGTCGTTGCTCCGGGACCTGGCTTGCAGATCCCTTTAATCTCACAATGATGCTGGATTCGCGCCCATAACTAGCAAGACCACGATAAGTGCCCATCGATTTGCACTTCGGCTGCATGATTGATCTACCCGCGCTGATCCTATCGCGGCAGCTTTGATCCTTTTCTGAGCCTTTTGTCCAGCTCAAAACCTTACTTTGTTCTCAACGTTTATGGCATGGCCCGCAGGCACAATTTCTACTATATAAACTCCTTGATTTTGAGAGTTCTTTGGAACTCTGGGAATCCCGGGAACTCCCGAGGAACCCTCGGATCGTTTTGAGTTTCATTCCGCCTTGCTGTCAGTTGATGTGGCGAGTTCCCCTTAGCGAGCCTCACCGAGTTTCCTCTGTTTCCATTTCTCCCGGACTCTGTGATCAGGTGTCGTATTGCCCATCCTTAAGCTCTCCTTTTCCTCTCCTTTTCCTATTTCTAAGTTAGCAGTGTGTCTGTTGTCATATATGTTGCTTTTCAATAAAATATTAATTGGTTTACTCTGAATTTGTCTGGCTCACTAACCTGATGCTGTAGACATAGGGTGAAAGATCTCCGCTAACATTGCCCTGCCTCTCATTAGCCAGCGAGTGTGCTCTAGTTAAGTTCCCCATTTGTGTTAATATTTGGATATTTGGGTGTCCCTCCCGGGACCCCCAAGATACAGGGTAACAGACTCAAAGACCAGTTGTCAAGAATTTCCTTAAATGATGAGAATTCCCATTACATATTTTGGTTCTGGTCTTAACTTGAAAGATGCAGTTTGCATTGTAGCATCTTGTACATTCTTTACATTTCCCAAATCAGAAATATTAGCTCCTTGTATCTCCTGTTTAACATCTATCCCTTCTTGTGTAGAGTTGATATTCAGTCACAGTATGTCTCTTACAGAAATTGTGCTCTACCTTCCTTTCTCTTTTGTTGACAGGCTACCATTTCATCAATTTGTTGTTTTTATAGTCCTTTTCTTCAGTTTCCTTAAATTTCACATTGAGCTTTTGTGGCAATAATGACAGTTGTCCTGTAAGCCTGTCATACTTTTCCTCCATGGATACTATCTAAATTCATTCCAAAAAAATGAAAAATATTTGGGTATTTCCTCAGAGTTTCTTGAACAATTTTTAATTTGGGTGTCAGCATCCACAAATAAGGCCATGATGAATCCTAGTCAGTGTTTCCAAAATAACAAAATAACAAACCAGCTGATAGTAAAGCGTTTCATTGAGAGTTTCCCAGCAATGTCAAGATCAACAAAAGGCAATCATACACAGACACAGACACACAGACATACACACACACACACAGTGTAGTAAATTCACTGGGCTCTTATTAGCAAATGCAGAGTCTTAATCCATTGCTAAAATCATTCAAATAAAAATGCAGATCACATCAAAAGCATCAAAAGAAAATTATTCAACATCCAAACAGGTCAGACAGTCAAACATCCAAAATAAGCCGTTAGTCCTTTAAAAATCCAGAATAAAAAAAATAATTATGGGTCAAGAATAAAATCAAAATATATAAGAAGTCAATGTTTAAATCCTAAAAAAGACAATAACTTGAAGAAAAATAAGAAAATTTAAATATTGAAAGCTTATTTCCAAAAAGGTTCTGAAAATATTCCAAGAGGGGAAAAAAAGTAGTCACTTTAAAACTTAGCAAGAAGGCTTTAAAACCTATAAAAAAATTAGTGCTGCTGCAAAGGGCTTCTTGTATATTATAAATTAAATACAGAGGAATCAAAATTTCTAAAAGGTTTGGATGCAGGGTGGGGGGTGCTGGTAAAAGCCTTCACCCTGTCCAGCTCTGCCAAAATGTATGATCCTCCAGAGCTTCCAGACCTACTGTGACCACTTTGTTCCTGGGTGGACACTTCACAGGGCCCAATCCTGGATCTACAGAGGCTTCAGTTCAGTTCTGTTGAGGCATCCACTAGCTTGACAGGGAGAGCTCTCCCTATCAGGCACAACACTTCTGGGGACTGCAATCAGCTGCTGGAGCCCATGGCACATATCTTAAATTCTTCCTTCGCTGATAAATTATCTTTCTGAGAAAAATAAGTTTCTGAAATAACAAACTTGTGAAGAAGACATGTGATATTTTGGTACCAGAATTTTTCTTCTGAGGATCTATGAGCCCATTGTTCCTGAAAACATAGTCTTGCTATGTGATTTTCTGGCATTCCTTTCAATCTTACCCAGAAATTAAAGATAAATAGATAGATCTTCAAGACCTAGGGTTGTAAACCTATTTCGAGCTGCAAGTACTAATTGGGATATATCTTGGAGTTCCCAAGGCAGTCTTAAAATTCTATTCTGGGTACCATCCAAGTCTTCAGCAACTTGAAAGCCCAAAATCTCAGATCCATACAATACCTCTAGCTGGAGTTTCTGCTTAATTAAATGCAAAACTGGGAAAACTGCTTGCTTCCTATAGTATACCAAAAACTTAAGAACTGCATTTATGAGCTGCTCAGTGTTGAGTTTCGTAGCCTTGACATGTGGTTGCTATGAGGCAGAAGCAGCAAATACCATGTCCAACAAACAATTTGAGCTTATGTGTTCTATCTTATTTTGCCTGATACACAAATTGTGCTTCTTAGGTCCACCTCTGAAAACTACAACTCTGATCTTGTCATGATTGATTGACAATTTGTTGACTGAACAATATACATCCAGAGTCGCCAAGATCCTTCTAAATCCAGTTACAATATAAGAGAGGAGTACCATGTCATCTGCATATAGATGATGGGAAGAATTTCATAGAATCATAGACCTAGAAGAGACCACAAGTCCAACCCCCTGCTGTGCAGAAATATATCACCAAAGCATTCCCAACAGATGGCCACCTAGCCTCTGAAAACCTGCAAAGAAAGAGACTCCACTACGATCAGAGGCAGTGTATTCCACTGTTCAACTGCTCCTACCATCAGGAACTTTTTCCTAATATTTAGATGCAATCCCTTTTCTTAAAGTTTGAATCTATTCTTCTGTGTCCTTGATCATTTCCACACTAGATTGTTACAGTGCTATTATTCCACTTTCAACATCCTAATGAATCCTGGGGTTTGCAGTTTAGAGAGGTGCCTTTGATGTATCTCACTAAACTGCAAACCCCAGGATTCATTAGGATGTTGAAAGTGGAATAGCACTATAATAGTCTAGTGCAGAAATGGCCCTAGTCTTTGGAGCTCCAGAAAACAGGCTTGTTCCATCTTCTATGTGACATCTCTTCAAATATTTAAACATGGCTAGCACATTCCCTCATGTCCCCTTGTCTTTTCCAGGCTAAACATACTCAGCTCCCTAAGTCACACCTCAAAGGGCATGGTTTCCAGGCCTTCTGCCATTTTGGTTGCCATATGAGGAACAGCTTAGGGAACTGGGTATGTTTAGTCTGCCGAAGAGAAGGTTAAGAGGGGACATGATAACCAGGTTTAAATATTTGAAGGGAAGTCATGTTGAGGAGGGAGTGGGCTTATTTTCTGCTGTTCCAGAGACTAGGACAAGGAGCAATGGATTCAAGCTGCAGGAAAGGAGATTCCACCTGAGCCTCAGGAAGAACGTCCTGACAGTCAGAGCTGTCCAGCACTGGAATATGCTGCCTCAGAGTGTGGTAGAATCTCCTTCTTTAGAGGTTTTCCAATCTGTTGGGAATGCTTTGATGTGTGTTCCTACATGGCAGGGGGTTGGACTGGATTGCCCCTGTGGTCTCTTACAACTCTATGATTCTATGAGTACAGAGTGCTCTGATAAGGAACAAATGATTATGATCTCTGTTGGTATTAGACAGTGTGAACCACAGAAGGTCACAATTAATAGTGTCGAAAGCAACTTTCAGATCAACAAATGCTGTATAAAGATGATCTTTCCTAAGTCATGAGCATTTATATATGTTTCAGCCCAAAGCAGGTGTACAAGGTGATATATCCACTCTTGAATCCTGCGTGTTCTTTGTTAAAGATATTTTCTATGGACCAGGTCTCTAGCTAGTCTAACAGATATAAGGCACATAATTTTGTCACTACATCCATCAGACTAATTGGTCTGTGATTTGAGAGAGAAGATCTATCACCTTTTTTATCTATAGAAATAATTATACTTTGGTTCTGGTCAACTGAGATGTTTTCTGTCAAGTTGATTTGGTTGAAAACTTAGAATAATAAGGATACTTAAATTTAACACCCACTTAAATTTTCCTTAAGAACCTCCACTAATCCTATCTTCTCCTAGGTCTTTGGCCCTAGGTAATGGCCTTAGGTATTAAGTTTGATGTTTTGGCTTCAGCAATTGGTAGCCTCAGATCTAAGTGGTTTAACTGAAGACAAATGTCTGGGCCTTTTATGTTGAAGTTATGGTTACTATCAATGGAATAATAATGACTCAACTACATATGTTATGGTACATTTGGATGTTTAAGCTCCATTGCCTGGGCTAAATCTGACCAAATTAAATTTTGAAAAGCTATTTTTTCTCCTTCAAGAGTATTTTGTATTCTTTTTTGGCTTTCATAAATGCTTCTAGATTTGGAGAGGGGGGTAAAATTTATTTTCAATTTTCTTACCAATAGATGAATGGATTTCTTTTTAAGGTGACATTCATTATCAAACCAAGAGTGGCCCTTTAGGGGCACTAGTTCTTGCCTACTAGAATCTCAATATTAGAGCTACTATTAGATTCAGTTAGAGATCTAAAGATGTCCAAGATCTGGGGTGATTCATGACTTAAGTACAAAATCTGATCTTTCCACTGCTTACAGGGATTAAAGAGATGGGATGGGATGATATCATTTTACCAGTATGCTCATCCCAACAAAGTTTCTTTTTTAAAATTTTATTTTTATTCAAATGATAAAGAAAAAATATCAAACAAAAGACAGAAACAAAACAATACAATAACAATACAATACAGGAACAACTACACTAATAACAAACCCATTACAATATGAGAATGACATTAGCAATAATATATGCCTCCACTAATACTAATACACATTAACTATCAACTAAAATAAACACCTAACTGAAATTAGTTCCCAACCCAGAAGCATGCAGCTAATGATTATATAATAACACCCCTATTCAATCTAAACTAAAATAATATACTATTTTAAAAATAGCTATTTAAACTAAATCTAATTATGATAATAAATAATTAAAGATATCTAAAATCCATTTAACAATTCTGTATTATTCTTATCAAAAGAAAAACAAAACTTATACTTGTACGAACTAGTATTCCATTTGTATACTTTACCTTATTAAAACCTATAAACTTATTAATTATAAAAATTCAATTTCTTACTATTATATTTCATTCTCAATAAACAGCATATGATATATGAACTAACGTTTATTATTATTTCTAATGCAATATCAAACCAAATACTATTTAATTTAGTAAAGAAAAGGGTCACCTTGAATATCTCAGATCTCTTAAATATTTTAATCTTAATTAACATAATTCAGGAGTCCTCCATGTTTGTTGTTTTAGGATAGCAGTAGCCTGGGGAAATAGTGATAGTAGGCTGTTAACTTTCCCAGGTGCCAACCATTCCTTCCGGCTGGAATTTCAAAGGAACCATTTGGCATGATGACGTTCGTCCTTTTACAACTATCTCAGGAGAAACTTGCTGTTTAAGTGTAAGGCGGGGGGAAAGCATTCCATTCTCGAGCTTTAACGTCTGATAGACAGTATCATTCACTATGTTTCAATAAATCTTCTACTAAAGTTTATTGCTACGTTTGAGGGTGAATCTGTTCCTGACAGAAAGCTCGAGAATCTTTTTTTTCCTAAAATGCATCAAGTAGTGGATCAGTTAATTACTGAAGAAGAACGAGGATCTGCAGAATCTGATGGAACTGCAGAGACCGAAGCGTCCATGGATACCAAGGCAAATTTACCGCTGAGCGAGGCTATGAAAACCCCCACAAGCGGCCAAACCTGGGTCTGGGGAGAGAAGCCGCTTATGTCGGTAAGACAACGCAGAAGGGCTGCTAGATGGGACACATCAGCCAAAGACCTTTCCTTTCTGGCGGAAATGGCACGAATGGAAACAGAACTGGAGAGAAAAGATGAGGAGATACTCGAACTCAAGACCATGTTACGTGAGATGAGCATCCGTCCCTCGCAGACATTGAGAACACCAGCACGCGAACCACAAGCGGCTGTGCCAGCGGCAGGCACCCCTGGTCCGCCCCAGCAACCAGCAGGGCAAGCTCCAGCGCCACCGCTACTCAGAAACGTGGGAGACCTGAAAGCGTCCTTCAACGGGAAGGGTGAGAAACTCTCTTTCTTTATGACTATGGCAAATAATTTCATGGTCGATCATGGCCACCTCTTTCGGGATGATGCAGCCCGAATTAGATACCTCAGCCAGAGAATGAAAGGACTGGCAGCTGACTGGGTAGCGAACCTATATGACACCCGCGCCCCCGAAACCGAAAATCTGCAGCTCTTCATGAACCATTTGCGTGAACGGTTTGAAGACCCCCATCTACTAGAAAAAACTAAATATCAACTAAAACAAATGAAACAAGGCAGGAACGACGTGGGAACATATTCGCGTGAATTTAGAAACCTGGCCACCAAAGTGCAGTGGAATGATGAGATTCTTATCGAGTTATACAAAGATGGACTAGATCCTGATATCTTACACGGGTGCCTAATGCAGGCCAACCCACAAACCCTGCTAGGTTGGATCAGACTAGCTACTGAAGTGGAGGGTATAACCCACACTGTTCAGTTGAACCGACAACGACAAGACTTAACAAAACGACAACCTTGCCGTCCCACCTTCCTCAATGTTGAGGAACGAAACAAACGCCTCCGTTTGGGCATGTGTTTCACCTGTGGGAAACCGGGTCACCTTGCCAACAACTGCACCAGTAACCAAGCCACGGTGGGGACTAAAGGAGCACGAGCAGACCCCAGGAATAAAGAATCTACACGTCAGACAACGGCCATCAAACAACCGCTCAGACGCACTCATAAGGACCCTGCAGCAGCGACAGGAGACTCCGCTCCCGACGGTGAAACCTCTTCTTCGTATTCCTCGGACACAGATGGGGATTCTGAACCCGACGGTGGCGGTTTGAAAGCAGCGGGAACAGTTGTAAGTACTCCTAAAATTCCCCATTTCTATACCACGGTTACGATTACTGGCGGAGATGGGACCTTGCATGTACATAGGGCACTAATTGACTCTGGCTGCTCCAGAAGTTTGTTACACCCCAAATTGGCCAAGACCCTTAAAACTCTATATGAGCCTTTGGAACGCCCCATCAAGTTAACTCAAATGGATGGGACCTCAATGACTGGAGGAGCAATAAGCGAAATCACCATGCCCATCTCATTTCAAATGGACCAAAATAATTATAGCATGCGGTTCCTAGTTCCCAAGGCGGTGCAGTTCGAATTGGTCTTGGGAATCGACTGGCTCCGTAAATATAATCCCCAAATAGACTGGACCGCTGGCACTCTATCCTCTTCCGAGGCAAGCTTCTCTATTGGCCATGAAGAATTGCAACAAATTCCTTCGCACTACCGTGATTTACAGAAGGCCTTTCATGAGAGGGAGGCTGACAAATTGCCCCCCCACACTGAATTTGACTGTAAATTGGAATTGATTGACGGAGCCTCGCTGCCTAAACCAAAAATCTACCCCATGAGCCAGCAAGAACTCCTTGCCCTCAAAAAGTTCCTTAATAAAAATTTGGCTCGTGGCTTTATCAAGCCTTCTACAGCCCCTACGGCGAGTCCTGTCTTCTTCCGAAAGAGAAAAGATCCCGGAGCGGATCCGAGGCTGATAGTTAACTACTCTGCTATTAACCAGGTTATCTCTTCCAATTGTTATCCCATTCCCCTGATACGGACCGTTTTAGACCATCTTGTTCAAGGAAAATATTTCACTAAGCTTGATCTTAAAGAAGCATTTCATAGGATTCGGATGGACCCAGACTCTGAATGGCTCACCACCTTTGCAACCCCACTGGGGAATTTTAAATGGACGGTTCTCCCCTTTGGATTACAATCTGGACCATCTGTGTTTCAGATGTTTTTGAACACCATTTTCCACGACTTATTGTATCAGGGGGTTCTGATTTATTTGGATGACATTTTAATTTATGCAGACTCCATGGAATCTCATGTATCATTGGTGCGGGAAGTGCTTCGACGGCTGATAGATAATAACCTCGTAGTTAATCTGTCTAAGTGCCAATTTGACACCCAAACCTTTGATTACTTGGGTTATAGGATTCAAGATTGTTCACTTAAAATGGACCCTTCGAAAATTAACTCTATTTTGCAATGGCCCGTCCCCAAAACTTTGAAGCAACTGCAGCAATTTCTTGGCTTTGCAAACTTTTACCGGAACTTTATCGAGGATTTTGCAGCCATAGCGCTTCCGCTTACTAACCTGTTACGGAAACCTAAAGGCGAATCTACATGTAAGTCGCACAAACTTCGTTGGTCCCCTGAATGTCAGTCGGCGTTTGAACATTTGAAATCTAAATTCACTACAGAGCCATTGCTACTTTTCCCCGACAGTGCTAAGCAATTCATTGTGCAAACAGATGCTTCTGACTTTGCCATGGCCGCTGTTCTTTTGCAACATGACTCTGAGGGAGCACTCAAGCCTTGTGCTTTCATTTCAAAGAAATTTTCTCATCAACAAGCTAATTGGCCTATTTGGGAGAAAGAAGCCAAGGCTATTCATTTTGCGCTGACCACTTGGCGACATTTACTTGAAGGGGCCCGACTCCCCTTTGAAGTCTGGACTGATCATAGAAATTTGCAAGCCTTGCAGTCGGTTAAGAAACTCTCCCCTAAGCAGGCGAGATGGGCTGAATTTTTCCAAAGGTTCCGGTTTAAAATTGTTTTCAAACCTGGCCGTTCCAACCAATTGGCGGACCCTCTATCTCGCCTTCCCTGTTTTGAGGGACCTTCTGCTACGTCCCCCCCTCCAAAGCCTTATTTCCTGCCTCCTCCCTGGCTTCTCAAGTAACTACTCGCACATTAGCAAAAACAAGGCTTTCTGCCTCCTCCCTCTGTGACTCCGCTCTCCGCGATGCTATCGTTCATGCAGCGCATGCCGACTCATGGCTCCCGGCAAATAAGGACAAAATTGAGTGGGTTGACAATCTCCCTTTCTATGGCACCAAGGTCTACGTCCCCCCTGCTGCCCGTGAGCATGTACTTCATCGTCATCACGATTCCAAACCTGCTGGACATTTTGGGTTTTTGAAGACATTGCATGCGATTCGCCGCCTTTTTTGGTGGCCTGGACTAAACTCCTCCGTGCAAACTTACATTAAACAGTGTGCTACTTGCAACGTTTCTAAATCGCCCACATCTAAGCCTCAAGGGCTCCTACAACCTCTGCCTGCTCCTTGTAGCCCCTGGTCGGTTATCGCATGGGATTTTATCGTCTCTCTCCCCTCTTCACATGGCTTTCATGTTATTTGGGTTGTTACTGATCACTTTTCCAAGCAATGTCATTTTGTTCCTCTAAAGAAAGTACCCAATGCTGAACGACTTGCTGACCTATTCGTTCATCATGTATGGAAACTTCACGGACTACCTTCGGTGATCATTTCGGACAGGGATCCAATTTTCACTTCCAAGTTTTGGACCTGCCTCTTGAAAACCCTGGGAATCACTCAGAAACTCAGCAGTGCTTATCACCCCCAAACAGATGGCCAATCTGAGCGTGCTAACAAATCTCTTGAACAATTTCTTAGGTGCTTTGTTTCTGAAAACCAGAACGATTGGGTTTCGCTTCTCCCGTTTGCTGAGTTTGCTGTAAACCATGCTGTTCATGCTTCTACTGGGAAACCCCCGTTTGAAATAGTTTACGGCTTTCTTCCTTCTCCTTTCCCCCCCTCACCCTCCCTTCCTCTGCTCCTCCTTCTGTTTCTGCTTGGGTCTCTAAATTTTCGGGCATTTGGCAATCCGTTTCGGATGCTATAGCGTCTGCAAAAGCTTCTCACAAACGCTTTGCCGACCGCAAACGGCAGCCTAACCCCTCTTACAAACCCGGGGATCTGGTCTTTCTTTCCTCTAAGCACATTTCGTCTACTTCTCCTTCTAAAAAACTTTCCCCTCGATTTCTCGGTCCTTTTCCTGTGAAAAGAGCTATTAACGATGTTTCTTTTGAACTGGATCTCCCTTCTTCCCTCAAGGCAATTCATCCTGTCTTCATTCCAGTTTGCTGAAGAGAGCCCCTTCGCTGGATTCTTCGCCGACTGATGTTCCTCAACGCCCCGATTGACTTTGTTATTACTGCATGGGTTTCTTGTATTTCTGTTGTTCTGTAATATTTTACTTGTTTTGCGTATCTATATGTATATGAATTTTTTTTAAAAAAAAAAAAGTGGGGCAGGATGTCAGGAGTCCTCCATGTTTGTTGTTTTAGGATAGCAGTAGCCTGGGGAAATAGTGATAGTAGGCTGTTAACTTTCCCAGGTGCCAACCATTCCTTCCGGCTGGAATTTCAAAGGAACCATTTGGCATGATGACGTTCGTCCTTTTACAACTATCTCAGGAGAAACTTGCTGTTTAAGTGTAAGGCGGGGGGGAAAGCATTCCATTCTCGAGCTTTAACGTCTGATAGACAGTATCATTCACTATGTTTCAATAAATCTTCTACTAAAGTTTATTGCTACGTTTGAGGGTGAATCTGTTCCTGACACTTATACTTGTACGAACTAGTATTCCATTTGTATACTTTACCTTATTAAAACCTATAAACTTATTAATTATAAAAATTCAATTTCTTACTATTATATTTCATTCTCAATAAACAGCATATGATATATGAACTAACGTTTATTATTATTTCTAATGCAATATCAAACCAAATACTATTTAATTTAGTAAAGAAAAGGGTCACCTTGAATATCTCAGATCTCTTAAATATTTTAATCTTAATTAACATAATTCTCATCTGAAATCATAGATCTTAACCAATAGCATTTTTTCCTTATTAAGATACCTTCAAATTTTGTAATCAAAAAAGGAAAAACCAAAAGTCAGAAAACCATTTTATGTATTCTCACATGTACTATTATTATTAACTTTTGTGATTTCCTTTCAGTATTGCCAGAGTCTGATCTAAAAGACTTAAAAAGTCACTTTGCACCCCAATCAAAATTAAACAATGCCTAGGATTTTTATATTTGCAAATTGAAATCTGTGCATTCTTCCAGTAAATTAACCCATTCACCACCACATCTCTATCCCACATTAAATCCATCTCCAATTTCATTTGGTCTTTCCCCCCAAAACATTCTCTTCTCAAAAAGAAATATCTTTCAGTTTCTTGTTAAAAATGTCATAAGTTTTCTTCAGAATTAACTTCATTTCAATCAGCTTTTGGTGTTGTATCTTGAGAGTTGGGGACGATGGAACATCTACTCCACCTTTCCCCAGTCCAGAGAATCCAATGCAGTCATCCCCTGCAAGATCTGATCAGGAGTGATATCATCTTGTTTCCACTTTACATCCAGATCCAACTCAGAAACAGTCTCTCATAACACATCTCCATATCCTTGTTCTTGGCTTTCTCGTCCATCATCCCTTTTCCATGAAGACAATTTTACTATAGTATTATCCAGTCCCTGATCCAGGGATGATAACTTTCAGAAGTCTACCCAGAATTTTAAGAAATAATCTGGAATTTTATCTGGATCATCTAAAGTATTTTTTAATTTGGGGGTAAGGATCCATTGTTAAAACCTTCTTAAACTGTATTCTGAGTCTAGGAATAATGCCAAGTGTTCTCACAAACAAAAGATAAGATTACATAACAACCCAATTTTTCCAGGCAGCAAAGAACCCATGTAAGGAGAGAATGTAAGCAAATCCCAAAGAGAAAGAAAAATGGCAACAGCAGGCTTTATATTAAGAAAAAGAAATCATGTTCCAACTTTTTCTAAAATAGGAGAAATAAAGTTCACAACAAAATCTCATCAAACTTCTGTAAAATTCATCCAAAACATAAACAAGTATAAAAGCAATTCTAAAAGCACAACCAGATAGTCCAAGTCTCAATTTTAAAAAAGAAAAAATCCTTACTAAAAAAATGGTAACAATGTGCCATGATCATAAACCACTGTGAAAGTAATAATTTTTAAGAAAAGAATATTAAAAATGTATAAAACTTATAAAAACATATAGAAAGGAGATCCAAACCTCTCTTGCTCTCTCTCACGCTCTGTGTGTGTGTGTGTGTGTGTAAAGACAAAGAGAGAAAGTTTCCTTTAAAGTAAGCAAAAGAATTTCCAATCTACAAGGCAAATTTACAGCTGAAGCAACCTGGAGTTCCTTGCTTAATCCATCTATTCAGAGTAAATACTACATTAGCAAGAGATTACAGTCAATTGGCAATGTATTGTCCATAATGAGGAGGCTTTCTCCCCTGGCTTCTTCAGGGCTTGTGTATTCCAGAGCCTCGGAAGCCATGCCCTATGAGGATAGACTTAGAGAGCTGGGTATGTTTAGTCTGCAGAAGAGACTATTAAGAGGGGACATGATAGCCATGTTTAAATATTTGAAGGGATGCCATGTAGAGGAAGCAGAGGGCTTGTTTTCAGCTGCTCCAGAGACCAAGACAGGGAGCAATGGATTCAAGTTGAAATAAAGGAGATTCCACCTGAACCACAGGAAGAACTTCCTGACAGTCAGGGCTGTCCGGCAGTGGAATCTGCTGCCTCGGACTGTAATGGAGACTCCTTCCTTGGAGGTTTTTAAGCAGAGGCTTGATGGCCATCTGTCGGGAGTGCTTTGAGGGTGTTCCTGCATGGCAGGGGGTTGGACTGGATGGCCCCTGTGGTCTCTTCCAACTCTACATTTCTATGATTCTATAATTCTACTACGTCTGCTCCATTCCCAAGCAGACGATATACAGGCTCCAACCGCAGCTCTATGGATTCTTCAAACTCTCTGTGGATTGGAGAGTCTATTAGCTTGACAAAAAGAACTCGGAACCCTCTTGTCAAGCACAACGCCCATGGAGCTTTCTAAATTGTGCCATCCATTACTGAAGCTGAACCAGAATCCATCCCATAAAGTCTCTTGAAGTTGTTGATTGCTGACTTGGTTAATGGATCATTCTGATACAACTGAAGCCTGTCAGGGGTCAGTTTTAAGTAAGCACATATAAGCTGATGATCACTGTCTCCAAAGGGTACCACCATAAACTCTGCTATTCTGTCTAGGGGGAAAACAGAGAGACAGACATGATCTATGACCCTAGAACTTCTTGAAGAAGGATAGGTGAAATCTCCATTTACATCTCTTGACTATTTCCCAATAATAAATCTATAACTAATTTTTTATACAGGAATTATGTCACAGAGATATAATTTGTGGTGACAAGGGAATCTGTAGAACTTCGGGGTTAAGGGGAGAGAGAAGTAGTCATCATTTGTCTATATTCCAATCATAGCTGATAGATGCTAGACTCCTGCTTTAAAGTCCCCAACCATAATTATAACAGCATGTCGATTAGATTCTTCCAGTGCTTCTACCAAGATAGAGACAGAGTCCCAGAGGGAGGCTTCATAATACTAGGAGTTTCTTGGGAGAATATATACTGTCACCACAACTGAAATTACTTTATTGTCTGGTGAAATTTTAAGGGCAATCATATTGGGTTTCCTATTTTAGGGAGGTAAAAATTGCCACGCCGCCTTCTGGTCTACCTCTATGTTCTAGGTGAATGGCAGGAAGAGACCAAATGTTATAACCTGGAATTGTCAGCTCATTCATTTCCTGTTTGGTTATCCTTGTCTCTTGTATTCAGATAATATGATAAGAAAGCAGTGACCAAAAAACTCCTGGTCTCCTTTATATGACTACCAGCCTGCAATATTCCAGGATAAAACTGCAAGGCTGGTTTGATTTTGGGAGTTAGTCAGTGAGACTACTTTGCTTCCAACCCACAAAAAGTAAAGACATTTTTGTCTGATTTGCTATCCTCAGGGTAAGTACCAGATAGATACATTTCATCATTAATTGTTTTGTTACAATGGACAGAATTAGGAGGGGCTGGCATTATGGTGCCCTTATTTTCAGTAGACTTTTCCCTGAAGTAATGTTCTTGGCATCAATCTATTTAATTGGGAGGGGTTTTTTTTATCTTTATTCCAACATCTGGTTATTAAGGGAGTTTGGCTCAAATCGTAATTAATTTCCCTTTCAGGATATTTGTTGTTACAAGCTTTTGAAAAGTAGTTTGACTTATCCCAAAGTTTAGATTCAGAATTTAAAATCCTCATGTTTGGAGAGCCATTGTGTTTGGCTGGTAAGAGGGGTTTTGCCACAAAAGTGGCTGCTTGAATTAACATACCATGAGTAGTCTCTAATCTTTTCCAATAACAGGACTTTCTAAGTTATTAGCAACAGCTTCTGATAGTTCCAGATCTCCAATCCATATCCATCTTGGGCTATTTCATCTTTAGAGAAATCACTATTCTCTAATAATGGGTGGGAAATCCTCTTTTTGTTCTTGTTGAAATATAAATTCATTTTCAGAGTTCCTCTTCTCCTGTCAACACTGCCTTTGCATTCTCACCATAACACTGAGATTAGTCCAGCCCTTTTCAGGTTTCCTCCCATCATTAATAATAGTATAAATAATACTGAACTATTGTAAAAAAAACAAACAAACTATTGTAAAAAAAATCACCCAAATTTGTTTAGGCTGTCTTTTCACATCATAAATGGTTTCATGATACATTCTACATTTCAGGAAGAATACTGAATTTTCCACATACTTTGGTCATATGTATTGTCTTTTAATGAACTACAAATGGAGAATGTCTATAAAGCAACATCAAGCAACATAAATTGATTCACTGCAGAAAGAAAGTTTGTATCTTTGTGACCTTTACCTTAACATGAAATAGGGTGTTGAGAAGGCATAAATATCGGTCATTTATTACATCACGGATTTTCCCCAAAAGGATATACTGTCTTGCATCATAGGTTTTACAGGTATCAATCCCCAGGAACATAGCCATGAGTGTCCGGACAGCAAAGAAATTCTGCCACATATTTATTTTTGTGAGCTCCATCGCTACAACCCTGTTCAATTACAAGAACAAATTAACCACCTTTGTTAAGAAACAAGCATGATATTTTTTAATACAACAAAATCCAAAATGCATACCACAGTGTTGCCCTTCTTAGACCAACCAAAATGCACAATACATATTACACTAGCTTCCAAAGCTGCAAAGTTGGTCCTTGCCTAATGAAAAACCACATAAGGTTATTCAGGTCAACTAAAAACACTATATAGGGTTATAGCTGGGCACCATTTCAGTATACATTTTGCAAAATTTAAGCTCCCAAAGTCTGAACATTAGAAATAAGTTTGGCTGTGTAGAGTAAAAAGCCAAATATCTGTAAGAAACACCAGTTTGCTAATTCCAGACATGAAGTTAAAACAAAGCAGATAGAGAGAAAGAGTCTCATGGAGAAAATATGAAAAAGGTGACCTGAATACAGGCGGGGGGAAAAACTAAAAAGACACACTGCATTGGTATGATTGGCAATCATGTGATGGCTGACACATATATGATGTAATCATCTGTTGGAAGTCAGCCAGCATAGTGAATTCCCTTATTGGTCCTTAAGGGACCTCAAAAGAAATTGCCAATGAAATCTCACTTCCTACTGGAAGGAAATATTTTTGTTGACTTTAATAGAGGTTAGCTAGAACTGTTTGTGATTGGAGAGATAGATGCTGGAAACAATATAAAAGATGCAATTGTCAGGTAGTTTACAACAGTCTCCAAAGTGATCAGACCACGCTGCCTCTAACAGTATTATGCTGTTCGTAGCTGGTAAATACATTTAATATGTTGGTAAGAGAGAGGATAGGAGCAACTCTGCTCTCAGTTTTGAGTAGGCTACAGTAAATATAGTCAACACTCCATATTCACTAGGGTTAGGGGTGTAAGACTTCCACAAAAGTGGAAAAATCACAAATATCAAAATGTGGAGGAAGGGGGCCAAGACATGGTGGTGCGAACAGGCACCCAGGATCCAAACCAGGTTAGGGAAAGGGGGTGAGTTTGCATAATGGCTCTATAGTCCCTCTCTTGCCCACCTCCTTCCTTAGGTCTCCTCCCTTAGGGGACATTGAGAGAGGGCTTGTGGTGCTGAGAAATTGACCTGTCCTTAGCTGGTTAGGCAGCTACTAGTGGAGGAGGACCAAAGGCAGTCTTTTAAAAGGGCTGCATGGTCAGATTGGAGCTGCCAAGAGGGAAGGTTTCCCCAGAAAAGGAGCATCTGAAATGGGGAAACAGGAGTTGGAAAAATTCACAGTTAACAAAATCTGTGAAACTCGAACCTGTAAATGTGGAGAGCTGACTGTAGAGATTTATCAGCACAGAAATATGCCTTCTATAAGAGCATAGAATAGAACAGAATGGATTGAATTCCCCGTGGAAGAATATTGTTTTCCACGGTGGCCTGGTTGCTTCATTCACAGAAGAGACATAAAGGTCAATATTATAGGCTATAAATACACAGTAAGTCCCTCATATCCATATGTCTGATATCCACGGTTTCACTTATCCACACTGAAAAGCACCCAAAACATTTTGTCCCTATCTCTTTTTTGATCATACATTGTTGTTAATTTTTATGTTTCTGTCAGTTGTGTACTGGCTTTGCACTGTAAATAATGGCTAAAAAGACTTCTTTTTCTTAGATTCTAAAGTTCTATCAAGTTTCAAGGTCTTCCCACCAAGCTGCATACTCCTCTCAATACCTACATTGGAAAAAAACAGTCTTTGTTTTCCATATTTTTTGTTATCCATAGTAACACCAGGAACACATTCCCCGTGGATATGGGGGAAGTACTGTATAGGTGTTTACGTCCTTCTATAAATATATAGAGATGTCTGCTAGGTATACTGTGGATGATATGAAGCGTTACTGCAGAGCTTTCCAAACTTTTCATGTTGGTGACACACTTTTTAGACATCATTTTGTGAAACAGTAATTCAGTTTTAGTAGCAAACCAGAAGTTAAACTAACCGATTATGCATGTGCAGTACCCAGAGGTATATCTAGGGTGAGGACAGGCAGCCTCCCCACCAATCCTGATCTGCTGCCATCACCATCACCAGGAGAAACCCTGCCAAGGGTGGCAGCAGCAGGAAAGGTAGCCTCACTACCCAATTCTGGCCCATTGCCATTGCCCTCAGCAAGGAAAGACTCTGGCAAAAGTAGCGGCAGCATGAAAGGCAGCTCCTACCTGATCTTGACCTGCTGCTGTTGCCCTTGCCGAGGAAAGACCCTGAGGAGGGTGGCGGCAGTGGGAAAGGCTGCCTCTCTACCCGATCCTGGCCAGTTGCCTTCACCCTTGGTGAGGAAAGACCCCAGCAAGAGCAGTGGCAGCAGGAATGGCTCGGGGAGGGTTCTTTCTGAGCCCAGGAAGGTGACACACCTACACAGTTTAGGTGACACACTAACATGTCACAACACACCATTTGGAAAGCCCTTCATTACTGACATATGAAAGTCTATACGAATTATGTGCTAGTGCTATAAAGATGATAAGCTATGCGCCTGGGCAGTGAGGAGACTATCTCCCACTCCCAAAAGGTGTATATGTCTGTGTCTGTGACTGTGTGTTCACTGGTTATTCTGTGTCTTCAAGTGATTTCTGACTAATGGCAACCTTAAGGAGAATCATCCTGGGGTTTTCTTGCTGGAATTTGTTTAGAAGGGGTTTGCCCCTGCCCTCCTCTGAGGGACAAAGAGTGTGACTTGCCCAAGGTCATCCAGTGGAGTTTCCATGGCCGAGTGGGGATCTGAGCCCTGGTCTCTCAAGGTCCTAGGCCAACACTCAAACCACTACCCTACTCTGGCTCTCTGTATTCACTATTAGGTTTGCAAATACAGTTTAAAATAGCCTAGAGGGTCATTAAGGTCTGAGCAAGGCAGCTGATGACAGGGTGACTTGGAGGATGCTCATTCATAGGGTTGCTAAAAGTCGAAACTGACTTGATAACAAACACCAGGGATGGGCATCTTGTGGCTCTCCACAGGTCCATGGATGACACTGAAGTCACAACTTCCACCAGATTATTGGCTATGCTGGCTAGGGCTGATATGGCTACAGTCCATTAAAAATCTGTAGGACATTTTTAGTATTTCTCTGCACCATCATCTGAGCTGTGGCTGTATTCTGTTGCATGATTGGTTGCTCTCCTGCTGAGTCCAACAGACTGTGTAACTGCTTTGGCGGGTGAACTACACGATCTGAGTCACCTTTAGCCTCTCATTAAGCATTGGGGCATAGACCATTTCTGCACAAGACTGTTATAGCACTATGAGTCCACTTTCAACATCCTATAGAATCCTGGGGTTTGCAGTTTATGCAATATACAAATATACAAATCTTATAATGTTAAGTAAGTGTATCTACTATTATATTTTATAACCATCAACTCTGGGGCTGGATGTCATGTGTTTACCTTTAGTCCCATTTTTATGTTAGTTTAGGTTTTTTGTTTTTTTACTTTTAGATTAGGTTACTTTTTGCTAGTGTTATCTATTTCCTAAGGTGTTCTTTTATGTATTTAACATTGGTATTTTAATAAAGATATTTTAAAAAATAGAAATGGTTATGTCATTATCCCCTTCATCTCAGTGTAAGAACTAAAATTTAATTTGAAATTTGAACGGAGCCTGCCTTCTCGAGAGGAGAGACAAAGATTCTGAGGCAATCAATTCTTTAACCACAAAATGACTTAACAGCCTTTCAGATATTTCATTTCCCTCTATGGCTTACCTCAGAATTCTCCTTTCCTCTTCCAAGGAGAATTCTGAGGTAAGTGATAGAGGGAAATGAAATATCTGAAAGGCTGTTAAGTCATTTTGTGGTTAAAGCATTGATTGTCATTACTGGCTATTAACTGATTAGTAATTGCATATTCAGTAATAAGACAATGTTAACTATAAACTTTTTTGACAAGTACGTGCATTTTTTGTTTAAACATCTGAGTCACGCTCTGGAGTATACTGGAAGAGCCCAGATAACCTCCCCAGAAAGGAAGCACTGATAAATGATCCCAGAAAGTGACGCCTCTACAGCTGTGATTTAGAAATGCTAGTATGATACGGTATATACTTTTACTATGCAAAATGAAATCGGCACAGGAAGTGCAGATGGGGTTGGTACACAGAAGATGGGATTTCAACATATTTGGAATTCGACCTATGCAACAAAGGTGAAAAGCACTAACTTTTGACCAGAACCCTGCCCTAGGTAGGCAATCTCAGTCATTAGCTGGCTTTTTCCATAACCCATGGGGCCTTCATATATTATGACATGGCTTTTTTTGGAAACTTTAAAGTCATTCAGTAAATTTTCAAAGATATCAGTCTCTCTCTTGCGACCTGGCAAAAAAGAAGAAAGCAAGTTACACAACTTGAAAACAGCAAAATGAAACCAAGTCCAGTTGCAACAAATGTTCACCAAATTATTCAGGTTTCCAATGACAAATTGTTAATTCATATTACAAATGTAAGTTTTTAACTTCTTATTCCAAATATGCTTTGAAGTATTTCTTGATATTGCTCAATTTTTTAAAAAATATTTTATTGAGCACACTTTTAATTAATATAAAACTACAGGTAAAAAGAAGAAACAGCACAAACAATACAATAACACACAATAAAAAACTTATTAAACAAATTAAAGAGTAGGTTAGTTACTACAAATAAAAAAAGATTATTGACTTCCCACTCCATAGATAAAGGATTATTACTTCTATATTGTACTTCACTAGAAATATCTCTCACATTTTTATTGTTTTGGCAGGCATGAAATATGAAGGTTTGTTCATTATTAAATGATGAATACTTACCACTGCCTGTTGGCTGTAAGATCACAGATCATAGAGTCGGCAAGAATTGCAAAGGCTATATAGTTCAACCCTCTACCATGCAGGAATACTTAAGTACAGAGTGCATTTTGCTTAACTCTGTTATCAGATCTTACTACATAAAATAGACCTTTCTACCGGAAAGACTTAATCAAGTGAATATTTTTGCACTCTGTAGTTCCACTGACTGCAGGAAGAGAATTAAGCATGCTAGATTTTCAAAATGCTTAAAAGCTAGCTGGATTGTGTCCTTGATATATAACAATACTTTTAGCTGAGAGGATTTTAAGGCTGAATAGAATCCTTTGCAGCAGGATGGGGATAAAATTTTTCCAAGAGCTAAGAGACATCACAATTCTTCTACTGAAAGCGATCATTATTGAACAACATACATCAAATAAGTTGTGTGCATTTCAAGATTATTCTCTCTTTCACTCTAAACCCTTTCTCCCTTTCACTCTAAACCACTCTAAACCCTCTCCCTTTCTCAACCTTTGGTCTTCTAGATGGTTTGGACTTCAACTCCCAGAAGTTCTAGTTAATATGGCCAGTGAACAGGAATTCTGTCCGCCCCACTGATTGATATGGCTTAATTGGCAAATATTATTTAATGGGCAACCACGTTATTGGCATTGATATAAAATGGAACCTGAGGTGACTGAAAGATCAAACTGGAAAGATTAAAATTACTGACTGAAAATGTGTGATTGCAAGGCAGGTCAGCCCACATCCCCTGTAGGTGTAGCCGAAGTCATTGTCAGGCAGATTACCAAACAACTCTGGAGACAACAGGCTTAAACTGAAGCTGGAACATCTCTGTGCAGAAAAGGGAAGTTCTTACCAAACAGTGATTGTTCCAACCCTGTTCTCTCACATCTGGATATTTCCCTGCATTGTCCCCCAAACCTCTCCACAACACTCAGCTATTATGATAGTCATTATCCCTTTATCACCTGAACACTAAGACCATTAACTCCATCCAGACCTCACTGTTTATGTTGCAATTCCCACAGTCCACTTGGCTGGAGATTCATTCACACCCATACCCACAGAGTAGTTTTTTGGTATAAAACCCCTCAGTTTTGAATGATTCAGCACAGTCTGTCACCTTGCTGAATGCCATGTTGTCACCATGATTTCTGAGCAAGAATTGTCCTCAGGTGCCAATCTAAGCCACATTGCTGCTTTTCCTCACTTCTCTCCAGGTTGGTAGTTAACACCTGAATTCTAAAACTCCTCTATCCATCAGTTTCCTCCCTTTATCCTCCAGACAGCTCTTGTGTGAGTGCATGAGTGCTTGGATCTTTTGCCTGTGTGTGTGAATATTCCAATAAAATACATTTTTAGTTTACTTTTTGGATTCTCTGGCTGGTTCTTTCCTGTGTGACCCCCATAAACTTTGGTGGAAAGATCTCATTAAGCTACCCCCCTCTTGTACGCCTCCTAATTTTGAGCTAATTAATTACCCTCTGTCATGTTGAGTTACTGGCATCATGAGTGGACCCTTGAGTCATCCACATTTTGGGGTAACATCTGAAAGCTGGAGTCCCAAACATCTGGAAGACCTTGTGGGAGAGCAGGTTTGAACTAAAAACTTGCTGGGTGAAAATGTTAAATTTTAAAGCTGGAAGAAACTGTTTGGGAAAATATAGGAGTTACAAGTAAAAAATATCTCTAAAAAAATGTATGAACAGACAGAGTATCTGTCAAGTAAAAGCCTTCACTGAAGCACCCACAATATCACTGCACTTAGGTTGAGGACTGGGCAAGTAGGAATAAAATTGCCATCTAGGATTCCATTGTCAGGATATATTAATGGGCAGAGATGCATAGCTTTGCACAGCTAACATGCCTAACTCAGGCTTCTTGAATCAAATGTCTGTGATTATGAGTGAAAATGGTGGTATTGGTGGAACCAGCCAACCAACAAATATTTGTTTAAATAATACAAGTGCTTGCTGGAGCAGAAGTCCACAGTGCATGTGAAAGGAAAGGAAAATAAATTGGTAAGATCACTCGAGCATCTGAAATATTGAAAAGTAATGGCCAGAAAAGTAATAGGAAAAAAGTGAGTATGAATCATCTTCATCTCCATCACTGTAAATGCATCTGGAGAAATGGACAGGCTAAAAAAAATTAAAGGTTCCACTAGATTCCTCCTCTCCTTATTTTTGTTAATAAAATTATAACTATATTACTCTATCATTGTAATTTAAGGTGGGACAACTTCACTCTATTTGCATAAGATTGATCTGTACATCACACAAATGGAGTAAAATTGTCCCATCTTAAATTACAATAATAGAGTAATATAGTTTTAACTGTATTAACCAAAATAAGGAGAGGAGGAATCTAGTGGAACCTTTAATATTTTTTAGCATGTCCATTTCTCCAGATGCATTGACAGTGATGGAGATGATGATGAGTCATACTCACCTTTTCCCCAAAACCAGTACTTGGTTCCATTAATTGAATACCACCATCATATTCCATATATGTATTTGAAGAAGTGGATTGAAATCCATGAAAGTTCATACTAAAATAAGTCAGTTGACCTTAGTTGCACCAGATTTCTACTCTTCCATTCCTTTTTATATTGAAACATACTAGCACAACTATCTCTTTGAAAAATATTATAATTGGTCACTCTGACATAAGAAAGAATGGAGATTCTGATATCCAGCTCTCTGTAATTTTGCTTAAGACTGATCTGTACACTACACAGGGAAATTATGAAGATTCTTGTTCTTTTCAAACAAGAGGAACTTTGGAAATTATTGAAGGTTTGCAATGCAATGCAAGTTACATCTGAAGACTGATCAGAATCTGCATAGGTGACACAGTATAAAATAGTAAATGTGGAACAAATGTAGATTGATACATAGCAGTACCTCTCCGCCTACATACATTTAAGGTTTGTGGAGCTATGGAGGTAGCTGCTTGAGAGAAAGACAACAATAACTAATCACAAGCAGCTCACACTAACATCTTCTGCAAATCCATGCCTTTTTATCTCTCTTCCTCCAATAACTGATTGTCATAGGACAGTAACAATCTACCTACCTAGTAAAGGATAATGTTCAGATCTCTCCCTGGTCAGATACGCTTTGTAAATCATACTTTAACAGAAAAAGAAAAAAGAACAAATATGGTGATGAAACAAGAAAAACTCCAAAATGAACATAATTCTTCACCTTAAAGAGGTTATTCATAACTGCATATGGCAGGAGAAATCAGGAAGAACAGCACAAATGAAAGCAGGCTGCTTCCTGTAAGTACCGTTTGAATGCAATTTGTCCAAATAACCAACTAGAAACATTTCCTTTGATTTAGTGATTTTTAGAGTATACAATATTTTTGTTGTTGTTGTGTGCCTTCAAGTCTTTTCTAATTTAAGGCAACCCTAAGACCACCCTACCACAGGGTTTTCTTGGCAAAATTTCTCCATAAGGGGTTTGCCCTTGCCCTCCTCTGGGGCTGAGAGAATGTGATTTGCCCAAGGTCATCCAGTGGGTTTCCATGGCTGAGCAGAGATTTGAACCCTGGGCTTCAGAGTTGTAGTCCAACATGCAGAATGCTACATCATGCTGGCTCTCAGACATACTGCCTCTGTATGGTACAGCAGAGCTACTAAAAGTGCTGGTCCATGAGCCACACATGAGTTATCAGTCTGTGGCAAACAGAAAAAGACCTTTGTATGCTGACTGCTTTCTTAGAACTAAAGGGCTTGCGGGTTGTACTGTTTTTAATGAACTGTTAACTGCTTTTTGTGTTTTCTAGGTGTATGTTTTAAATTGCTTTAACATAGTGAACAGTTTAATTCTATTGTAATGATGTGTTTACATGTTTTTAGTTATATGTGTACTTGCTTAAAGTGTAAGCCACCCTGAGTTCCAATATTGGGGAAAAGCTGGAATATAAATAAAGTTAATAATCATAATTCTTAATCATAACCCATAATCATAATTAACTTTTTGTTTCAATGTTGTTTGTAATCCACCCTGAGCTCTTTTTGATATAAGGTTGGTTATAATTAATTTTAAAAATAATAATACTATATAAATGAACCATAACAGTAACACCGCTACCTGGCCCCATGCTTTCCTGGGCTGCCTGCTTTGGAGCCTGGCAGCAAGACTGGATCCCACCCGGCTTCAGGAGAAACACCGCAGTCCATCTTCTCAGCCACAATTGCTCACATTGTGGTCTTGTGGGACAGGCATGGGGTGTCCTCCACAGGGCATTATTGTGTTTTCTGGAACCCCCTAAGTGCATGAGGCAAGCTGTGCCATGTGCAGAGTGTGAGTGAGAGAGAAAGAGAAAGATCTCAGACTGCGGTACCTCTCCAGCCCCTGCCCCCAGAAGCAGAGGTGGTGTGGGAGGTCAGTGGCTGAACAGAGGAAGAGTTGATCAGGAGACACAGAAAAGTGACTGAAAATGGTTTATTAACTAGAGTCACGCTTGGTATTGACCTGGTATTGGTATTGCTGCTAATAGGACATGAAGAGGATGCTGCAACCAGCATCCAACACTCAAACCACTCCACTATGCTGCTCTTCATACAATATTCAGAACACACAATATCATATAAATTCAAATGTTTCTGGCTTCTTAGGAGTGATGTTAAATTTGATCTTCTTTCAAGGAACTCCAAAATGTATTAATTTTTTTAGGGACCACAAATACTCGTACATTATATGGAGAATTATATATCACAAGGGGAAAAAATAACGCTCACATCTAATACTAAGAATGATAGGAACATATCCCTCAGTCCACTCTTTGGTCTGAATCAGTTTAATGCAGTGGTTCTCAACCTTTTTCCACTTGCATACTCCTTGGCAGTCTTGTCTCCCCACTCTGGTGACCTCGTTCCTCCTGAGACAAATGCAGTCATTTTGACAACTGCTCATTCCATCATGGGTTTTTCTGCCTTTCTCCCTCCCTCCCTCACACACACACACACACACACACACACAGAGCAGCAGCAGCATCTTAGCCCCAAAATGCATTGAGGCAGGCTTCCCTCCTCCAGGACTGAGGAAGAAACAAATGGCTGGGGCCTGGGGAGGTGGAGAAGCCTGCCTTCCATTCAATGGGAACTTTTTGCAAGTAGCCACCTGGCCCTCACTGCTCTTTGCTTGGCCCTCCTCACTTAGCCTACTCTTAGACTTGAGCATCACTTGCGCTTGGAACTTAGTCCCCTCAGTGCTCCCACCACCATGCTTCTGCTCTGGTTCCCCTCAAATGAAGCGACCGCCACAATTGAGCCCATGCTGAAACTTTCCCCTGCCAGCTGGGCCCCATCTCCAAAGTAGGCTGGGCTCAAGTCTGAAGAGATGAGTTGCTCCTCCTTCCACACCATGAGGGAGAGGAGAATTGTCATTATTCCATTTTTTTCATGTATCCCCTAAATGTCCTGGTACATGTATCCTAGGTTAGGAACCACTGATTTAATGGCTCTAACTCTAACTGAGACCACCAAAAGGTTTCAGGTCTATACAGCTGACAGCTCCATGGGTTCTTTCTTTGTTGACAGTAACAGTTGATTTGCTCTATTTCACCGCAGAGCTTAGTCTTTCTGGCTGCTTTTCTATGACACATAGACTTAGGAAACCCTTGACCAGGCAGCTGAGGGCAAAGGAGAGAAGGGCAGGAAATGTAATTTTGAAATCTATGAGGAGCTTTTGTTCAGGTAGAACATATATGTTTCAATTCAATGAATTTTCTATTATTATTATTATTATTATTATTATTATTATTAAAAATATATTTATTGAATTACAAATTACAAACATTAAAAACAAAGACAAGCACATAAACAAATACAAAAACATACAGCAGATTTCTATAAGTGTACTAATGAAACTTATAATACCCTCTACCTCTCCTTATTTATCTCAATTTCCATCTTTCAAATGCACTTCAGCGTATTTATTCCTAATTAATTTAATCAATACACTTCCACATTACACATTACACTTTATACATTTAACAATCCTCCATACACACATACATCCTACATATACATCTGCATATTACCCTAACATATATTGACTTCCTTTCCCACCATTGGGTAATTTCATAGTATTTATCTTCAATCCAGATTAATTAATTTGTTTTCTCCTAATCTTTATTGCCTTTAATCATCTCTAGTCTAACATTAATTTTAACACTTATATTACCAATCATTTCATATCATTGTTTTATTTTATTAACTTGCCTCTTACCTTCATCTTACTAATTCCCATATTATTTTCTTATAAAATTACTTCAAGACTCTTAATACCATAAATACCATAAATCATATATCATATATCCTCCATTCTCACTTATTCTTTGTTACATATATTATAATCCTTTCTTATTAAATTTCATATCATTTTCCTAAAAAATTTACATGTTTCTTAATATCACCAAATATCATATATCATACTTTGACTATTCTTATTTATCTTTTCATATTTATTATCATTCTTATTTATTTTACTCATAAAATCCTACTACTTCGTGTTCTCCCCATTTTTCTTTCCACATTGGAGTTAATATTTCCCATTCTTGTTTGAAGGTATTTTTGGATTTATTATCTAATAGCAATGTTAGCTTATCCATTTCAGCTAATTCATATAATTTCCACATCCAATCTTCTAATGACAGTATATTTATATCTTTCCAATACTTTGCAAATATAATTCTGGCTGCATATATCATCTAACACAGTATTCTTGAGTACTTTTTCCTTATTGATAGATCTAAATCATCAAATATGTTCAGTAAATATATCTCAGGTAACATTGGAAACTTAATTTTTAAATATTTCATAATATGTTCATGTATTTGTTCCCAATATTTCTTCGCTTTTTTACATCACCACAAGCTATGAAAAAATGATCCGATTTCCTGACATTTCCAACATTTCGCAGACTTATTATTTTTATTCATTTTTGAAATCTGAACTGGCGTTAAATACCATCTGTAATACATTTTTAAAAAATTCTCTTTCAAGTTATAACTTCTTGTAAATTCTTGATTTATCTTCCAAGCATTTTCCCACTGTTTTAATGTTATTGAATAACCTAACTCTTGGGCCCATTTTATCATATTATCTTTTATACTATATCCTTTTCTAATTCAAGATTTTAAAACATTTTATAAATTTTACTTAAGGGTCATTTTATTCCTGATTTCAATATTTTATCAAATTCTGTTTCATCTAATGATATTCCCATATTCTTACTATCTAATTTATATTTCTCTACTAGTTGTCTATATAATAGCCAATGTGTAGTATAACCCTCTGCAATTAACTCTTCTCTATTTTTTAATTTTATAATATTTCTCTCTTTTCTACGTATATCTTTATATGTCACCCATTCTTTCATTCTTATTTTTTTCTAATCTAACAAAGGCTTCATGAGGTGAGGTCCAGTAGGGAAGCTTTACATATAATTTATTCCTAATTTTTAACCAGATCCTTAGGATTGCTTTCCTTACATAATGATCCATAAATCCTTTGTTAACTTTTTGTTTTTCATACCATAGGTATACGTGCCAACCGTAATACAAACTAAATCCTTCCAGTGACAATAACTTCATATTAGATAGTGTAATCCAATCCTTAAGCCATATTAATGAAGATGCTTTGTAGTATAACTTCAAATCTGGTAAATTTAATCCTCCTTTTTCCTTAACTTCTTTCAAATATCTCATTTTGATCCTTGGTTTTCTTCCATTCCAAATAAATTTACTTATTTCCTGTTCCCAAATTTTAAATGGTTTTTCGTTTGTTATTATAGGTAAATTCAATTCAATAAATTTTCAAAGAAAAACTTGTGAATGGAAATCAGAAAAGCCCTCTTGGAAACAGTCAACAGCATAGCATTTTCTTTTTGCATAGTATTAAACATATGTTGCAGTTGTAACTGAATCCATTTGCCTCATTTGCTGAGAGTTGGATGAACCGAACTTGAGAACAGAAGCATTTTGGCAGTGTAGTTCCCTGAGCACTTCCTGAATTCCCCACACCCAGAGCTTTTGTCTGCCAGAGAAGCACACGTCTTGACAAACTTCCTTTGCTCCCCCAGCTGCAGATAAAAGTCATACCATACTTACGTTTTCTCAGTGACACCAAGAAATTGATAAACTGTCCCAGGGTTCAGAACACCTTTCATCTCGATGAAGGGGAGCTCTTCAAAGAAATAGGGTGGCAGCTTGGATTTGGCACAGGTGATTGCATCACAGGTCACTATACCAGGATAATACATCATCATCCGGGCAGCAAGGTTCACCTTCCGGCCAATGACTATGCCATGGGAAAAATGAAAAGAAAAGAAAAAAGAGTTAATTCAAACCCATGTTCTCAACAAGACACATGAGGCTGGTAAATTGTACTTACAAGCTGGGTAACAGTGTCTTTGGTGGGGACCTTTCACAAGATGCTGTTGTCATTCCAAGATGCTGTTAGAAAGTGTTTCTTTTTATAAACACGAAAAATCCACTAATGACCTCCTTTCCTGCTTCTGTTGTGCTATGAGTTCAATTGAGCAAAAGTTCAATTGTGGTCTTATGCCAATTTTGGGTGGTCAGGGAGTATTCAGTGGGCGCGCTGTGGGCAGGAAACATCAGTCCACCTCCAGTGATCAGGGAATAAAAAGAGGTGGACATTTCAATCTGATTTCATTTGAGTTGGCAAAGTAACTGAGAATCTTTTAAACTTTTTCCCCACTATACAAAAGCATCCATTGAGAAATGACTGCTCCCCCCACCCTCAGAAAAGCCAAAACTTTGCTCACTGCCCCTCTGCCTCCTTTTCCAGCTCCCTTCCAGAGATTCCTCTCATTCTTTTTTTCACCCAGCCACTCACACATGCCTGGAAATTTAAGTGGGAAAGAGTCTTACAGTTTTAAAAAAGCATTTAATGTATTCATTTATTTTATTACTCCATTAATTCTTGTTTTCTTGTAGCTTCAGACTTCACTAATTGCTGGCAGATTGAAAGCCAACGTCAATGAGACAGCTAGATGAATAGCTGCTGGCTTTCATTTGCCAGCAATTAGTAAAGCCTGCTTGATCAGGAAACACCGCCCCCCTCCCACCAATAAAAGACTTTTTAAATGTAAGGCTGTTTTCATTTATACTTCAGAGAGAATCTCTGTGTGTGTGCACATTTGGGAGAAACTATGAAAGGGGCAGGGATAATGTCTTGGAGGAGGTGGGGGGGCAGTCTCAAATGCTATGTGTTATTAGCTTAAGCTAAGACTGCAATCCCAGAATGATTCCAAAGGTATGAAACCAAACAGACTACTCCTGATTCAATGGCATTTTTACAACACTATTTTAGCAGAAAAAGAGCCTGGTGTTATAAAGCCCACTGTTTTTTCATCCAGCTGGACAGCTAAGTGAGGGAGGACACACGTTTTGGACACATCCAGGTACTGGTCATGCTGGCTGGGGTATTCTGAGACCTGTAATCCTGAAAAAGTAATTTTCTCAAGCTTCAGGAACAAGCTTGCAATTAGGCCACTTTCCCAATGAGCCACACCTTGGGCAGCTTTTTGTATGTATAACGTTTTGGTTGCAGCAGCAGCAGCAGTAAAAGAACTCCCTTCTCAGCACAGGCTTCTGTATTTAGACAGAGTAATGACTATGCATTTGGCTGGCATTTCCTTCCTTAGTAAGATGTAATGCAGGGACCCATGTGACTCTTTCTTGGTAAGGAGGGCAGTAGCAGGGTGTGTTACTGCAGTTCAGGCCTACCCGGTGATAGCACTAGATATCTGTTTTGATATCAAATTCATTCGGCCTTTCTCTGTCACCCCACTCCACGTGTTTGTGAGGCCTCCGGACAAGCACGTAAACAGGCGCGGCCGGTAATTGTTGGACATTCCATTCTCCACCTAGGCAGGCAGAACAAAGCCACACCGTTGCTTCAGGGACCTCCCTGCAAACACCTCTTTGCTTAAGTGCAACACTAACAAAGGCGTCCAGCTCTGAGCTGATAGCCTTACAGAGCCAAGCTAAGCACCTTGTATTTGCATACTGGCTACACTATTGTTGATTCTGCGCTAAGCCGATCATGTTAAACTTGACCTTTTCCAAAGTTTTGTCCCGCTCCAAACTCACATTGTTCTCACCGAGTATGGCATGACCTGCAGTCACAATTCACCTTATAAAAACCCCCTGATTCCGAGAGCACCTCAGATCGCTCTGGACTTCCATCCCGCCTTGCTGCCGTTTTGTCTGGCGAACTCCCCTCAGCCTCCACGCTGTGAGAAAGGTGTCGCATCACCCATTTCCCCGAAAATCCTTATTTCTAATTCTTACATTAGCTGTGTGATTGTGGTGTCCTTACTGTTTGTTTGTCTTTTAATAAAAATATCATTTTTGCTATTTTAAAACTGTCTGACTGCTTGACTGACCTGACCCTGTAGACATTGGGTTGCAAGATCCCTGCTAAGTTACCCTGCCTCTCGCTAGCTTTAATGAGTGCTCCAGTTAATTTCCCCACCTTTGCGTTGTGTTTTGGTCATTTTGGGCGCCCCTCCCGGGACCCCCAGAGAACAGGGTAACAGGTGGAAGTGTTTGAGGTTTAAGAGAATAGATAAGAAGAGGCCCATTTCTTTCCAGCTGTCAATTGGATCGGTCAGCCATTTGCAGATCCATGTATATGAAGTGGCAATGTTTAAGACTTCTTTTGCCATGGCATTTGCCACGGCATTCTTGGGGGCCCTTAGAGATGACAAGCTGGTGGTGAGTTCCAAGTTAGATTGGTCAGGCAGGGGGTTCTACTTGTTACAGACATATCCTTAATGGACGATTCAGTCAGCATTTATATCAGGCTCTCTAAGTTCAATCAGGCCGGCAAGAGAGCTGTGGTTAAGGTATGTGACCTTGTGGTTGATGGGCTATGTCCAGGCTCTGCAAAGGTTCCTGAGCTCGTGGTCTCCTGGGCCAGACCCACTGCTCATTCACAGGGACTTCTCTCCCCTTACCAGATTTCAGGTTGTGGCTGTTCCATGGCCAACCCTTAACAGTCATGGTGGTCCCGGCAGCAGAGTTTTGGAGCCATTTGTTTAGAATCAGAGCAGCCACAGAGGAAGCGGTGTGCGGGCTCCTATTGGGGATATCAAGAGAATTGGGGGGTGGAAAGCCAGAGCATTTGCAGGCTTTATCCACCCTGAATTAAGGTTGGCGGTAGGCTAATTCTTTTCACTTGTAGGGCCATCCAGACAAGTTAGCTGAAGTCCAGCTACAGGAAGAGATTGAAGGGGCTTATTAGAGTTTGGTCCATGGGTGTATGATAAATGCTTGTTAGCTGCAGCTGCCTTGGGTTAGAGGAAAGTGTGCCGGGGGGTTCCTGGCCCACCTTTAGCATGGGCCCTGGATCTGGGATTGCAGTTACCATTGTATCCCAAGCATTGGTAGAGTATGGGGGTCCCCTCCAGGGGCTCAGGGGTGTGGTGCAATTGTGCACAGTGCTGGAGGGACATGATTCTCAGCATTCCTTGGTGGCAGGGGAGACAACCAGGGGTGTTTCCTCTGGGGTGGGGCCTTTCCCATCATCCCAGCAGTTCCATCAGCATGCTGGAAGATCAGGCTCATCAATCAACAGGTGGGTTGGTTAATGGCCAGATCCAGACCCATGCATGTACCAAGCCTACCAGCAACTGTAGCCAATAAAGTAGTGGCTTTTTTTCTTCCATCTGTTGGTCTGTGTGGTTTATTTGGCAGTGTCTATCATCCCTGGTCATACAAAGTGACTGAATCCTTCACTTAGTTCACATAACAAGTAAAATATAGTCCCTACAAGACATGTCAGAAAGTAACTGGATGAACAGAGGCTTTCTGGGACCAAATCCCCATGCAGAACAAGAGCTGGGAAATCCAGAAGTGTGGTCTGGCTGATGAAGTCCCTAGATAGTATTTTTTTCAGGGACCTCCTACATCATTTGTCTAATTCCTCTAACAATATAATGGATCTACTTGGTGCACAGCCATTATCCCATCTTAGCCAAGAAGATTAGATGAGGATGGCAGTGGCATATCTCAGTACTTTCCAATTTGTCCAGGTAAGCATTATAGTGGAAAGCCTCCATTTTGGGTATTTTTTATTTTACTGGCCAATAGAGGATGGTAAACTAATTGTTGAGGTGACCTCAAAGGTAGAGTGGGGTTCTAGTTAACTTGGCCAATATATTTCTGTTTACAAATGTATCTGTGTGTTTATTGTTGTTGTTAACTGACATTGACATTGACTTATGACAACCCTATGGATGAGAGACCTCTCAGTCACCCTATCATCAACTACCCTGCTCAGGTCTTGCAGATTCAGAGATACGTCTTCCTTGATTGAGTCTATCCATCTGTAATAAGGTCTTCCTCTTCTCCTACTACCTCCTACCTTACCAAGCATTATTGTCCTTTCTAATAAGTTGTATCTTCTCATGATATGGCCAAAGTATGAGAGCTTCAATTTAGTCATCTTGGCTTCCAGCGAGAGTTCAGGCTTGATTTGCTCATTTGTCTTTTTGGCAATCCAGGATATCTGTAAAACTCTTTCCCATCACCACATTTCAAATGAATTGGTTTTCTTCCTATCAAATTCCTTTCCTGTCCAGCTTTCACAACCATGCACAGAAATTGGAACTACAATGGCATGGACCATCCTAATTTTAGTATTCAATTATATATCTTTACACTTCAGGATCTTATCTAGTTCTTTCATAACTGCCTTTCTAAGTCTTACTGTTCTTCTGATATCTTGCCTGCAGTCTCCATTCTGATTATTGAGTGAGTCAAAGGATGGAAAATGTTGAACTATTTCAATGCCTTCATTGTCTATTTTAAGGTCATGTAAATCAACTATAGTCATTACTTTTGTTTTCTTAATGTTCAGCTGTAAACCTGTGTTTGCACTTTCTGCCTTGACTTTCTTCAGTAATCGTTCCAAGTCTTTGCTGTTTTCTGCTAGTAGTTTGGTGTCATCTGCATATCTTAAACTGTTGATGCTCCTTCCTCCAATTTTCACACCTCCTTCCTCCAAATATAATCTTGTTTTACATATGATATGTTTCGCATACAAGTTAAAAATGGTGACAAAATGCAGCCTTGCCTGACCTCCTTGTCAACTGGAAACCATTCAGTTTCTCAGTATTCTATCCCAACAGTAGCCTCTTGTCCTGCATGTAGTTGATGCATCAGGACAATCAAATATTGTGGCACCCCTATTTCTTTAAAAGTGATTCATGGTTTCTCACAATCCACACAATCAAAGGCTTTGATATTATCTGAGAATCACAGGCTAGTTTTCTTTTGAAATTCTTTGGTGTCTTCCATTATTGAATATGCTTATAATATGATCCCTAGTGCCTCTTCTTTTCCTGAAACTAGCTTGGACAAATGGCATTTCTCACTTTGCTTGCATGGGAAATTAATGCAATGGTCCTGTGATTACAGCAATTCTTGGTGTTGCCATCTTGGGGACTGGAATGTATATTGAGCATTTCCAATCTGTGGGCCAGTCTTTTGTTTCCCATACTGGAATGTTTTAGCTAGAACTAAAGTAGATTCTGTGTCTATAGCCTGATGCAACTCTATTTGTATGCAATTTATTCCTGCTGCTGTAAGTGCAGCTTTCACTTCACTTTCTACAAATCGTAGTTCATGTTCATATGGTGGTTCTTCCAATGAATCTGTCAACTTTTCATCTTTTTTTTTTTTTTGAGATATTTTTTATTAGGTTCAAACAGAGAACAAACCAAATGTAGAACACTTATGCACATCAGCTATCAAACGATAAAGTTGTGTCCATATTTTCCAATTTTCCATTATTTCTGGTTTAACTTTGATAGTTTACTACTGTCAAATAATATTATTGAGCTTTACTATTTAAAGTAACACAAAATATAAGAACAGATATATCTAAAGTATATTAATGTAAATATGAATGTATATACTAATAGATCCTTGTTAAAAAAAAGACACACAGACACACACAGAGCTTCTTGCATCCTTTCTTGGTACACTTCTGGGTTTGTATGTTCTGCCAACATTACCTATTTTTACTGATAAACTTCTATAATAACACCCTCACACATATTAAGGTAACTCCTGAGTCTTTTAAATGGACTCAAAATAGACTTAGATTAGAATTGGATTAAAAAAGGAAAAAGCCCCCTCCCCGCATATTGCTGTCTCATATGTTTTCAAGTCCCTCTCCCCATAAATTATTGTTGAATATCATATCTGTTATATTATCTATAATAGTATCTATATTAGTAAGTGCATCCGTAATTCTAATCTTGTTGTCATACAAAATTTTCAATTATTGGAGCCCATTCTGTTTTAATAATTTCCTCATCTTTCCCTTTAATCATATGTGTTAAAATATCCATGGATTTAATTTCAAGAATTTCATGTTGCCACTCCTTTAATGTTGGGATATCGCTTTTTTTCCATTTTTGTGCATAGACTATTCTAGCTGCAGTTATTAAATAAAACATAACTCTCCAACATTTTTTCAATAGGCTTGGATGCAGGTCATGGGTCATATTTAACACACAATTTAGGAGACATGGGGAACTTGTACTTGAAAATTTCTAGTATCTTATTATGTATATTCAATCAAAATCTTTTAGTTATCTTACATGTCCACCAGAGATGGTATAATAATCCTAATTCCTCCTGACATTTCCAACAGGTTCCAGAAGTAGACTTATGTATTTTATTTTATTTTTCAGGTATAGCATTTTCAGATAGTTTTCTCTTAAATTCTGAGCAACAGTAAATTTGTATATTTGTTTCCAAGCCTGTTCCCAATGCTGTAGTTGAATAACTTCCCTGATATTTCTTGACCATTTAATCATAGAATTCTTTATAGTTTCTTCTTCTCCCGATAAAGTAATATTTTGTATATTTTTGACATCTGATTCTCCTCATTATTAAGAATTATTTTTTCAAACTCTGTTTTATCTTCTTTCTTTGCAAAGACTTCTAGTTTCATGTCCATTTTAAATCTTTCCATAAGTTGTCTATATGGAAACCAATTGCACTTTATGTTTTCTTTTTCCAATTCTTCTCTAGTTTTCAATCTGTAAATATTCTGTGGAGTAGAAGTAATTATATCATCATACCGCAGCCAATTTTCCAAAGAGTTTTTCCATTGCCCAAAAAAGCTTCTTGAGGGGATACCCAAAGAGGTATTTTAGAATAATGAGATTTCTTCAACTTATCCCAGATGTTTATTAATGACTTTCAGATGTAATGGTTTGAGAATTCCCTATCGATTTTGGCTTTGCCATATCAAAAGCAGGTGTGCCATCCAAATCTGGCATCGGCTTCTTCAAGCACTGACAATTTTTCATTACTTAAGGTTACCATGTCAGTGGCCTGCTAACCATGTCAGGCCACTTGCATGTAATAGGTTTTAAGATCTGGTACTCCACATCCTCCTCTTAAAGTTAAATCTGTCAGTACATTCCATTTTATTCTTGGCTTGTGGCCTGCCCATATAAATTTAGTTAGATCTTTTTTCCATGTTGCAAACGGTTATCATTAGTAATTATGGGACTGTTTTGAAATAGGAAATTCATCCTTGGTAACACGTTCATTTTGATAATAGATATTCTCCCTGATAATGATAGGTTTAGTTTATTCCAGTTTATTCCAGTTTTCTAACTCTTTCCTAGTACTATTCCAGTCTTCACATAATTATTTTTGAAAAGTTCATTGTTATGCTTAGAGATCAAGATACCTAGATATTTAATTCTCTGTTCAGTCTTGAAACCAGAAGTCTACTAGTTCTTCTTCTTCATATTTTCTGATATTTTTAGTCAGGATTGATGTCTTGTCTTTGTTGATCTTTATCCCAGATAAAGATCAAGTTTATCCCAGATAAAGTTTGCCAAATTGATTTAGAGTATAGATCAACTTAGACAAGTTTGTAGTTGGCTCCTCTAAAAAGAAGACCAAATCATCTGCAAAAGCTTTCAGTTTGAAATTATGTCCTTTTAAATGTAAGTCTTTTATATCAGAATCATTTCGGACAGATCTATTTAGTAATTCCAGAATTTTGATAAAGAGAAGTGGAGATAATGGGCAGCCTTGCCAGGTGCCTCTCTGTAGTTCAAGCACGTTGGATTTCTCTCCATTTACCACAATTTGAGCCTGTTGGGTCCCATATATGGCATTTAAGCAGATCAAAAAGTTTCTTCCCACATCCATTCTTCTAAATGTTTCTTTCAAAAAGGGTCATCTAACCAAATTGAAAGCTTTCTCAGCATCTATAAACACCAACACCATCTGTTTTTTGTTATGTTTTTCATAGTATTGTATTATATTTAGAACAGTTCTAATATTATTTCTTAGAAATCTTCTCAGTAGAAACCCATTTTGATCTTCGTGTATTAGTGAGGGAAGTACTTTTTTCAGTCTGTCTGCCAGGATGTTCACAAATATTTTATAGTCTATATTCAGAAGTGATATCAGTCTATAGTTTTTAACATCTGTATGATCTTTGCCTTCTTTCGGGATCAGAGTTATATTTGCATTCCTCCACGATTCAGGTATGCCATTTGGAGGTATTTCCTCACAATCCTTGTTTGACTTGAATTTGTATAGCCCCAGTTTCCAGCCAGGCATTGAGTAATCAATTTCTTTTCTTTTCTTCTCTAATCCTAGAATGAAATTGTGCTAAAATTATTGTGGAGGATGTAATTTGATTGAATTTAGGGGAACTGGATTGATTAATTGAATTTAGTTTATATTGTACATATACACATTTGATGAATAAGATGAATTATTATATGAATTATATGAATCATATTGAAAAATAGGTCTATGTAGATAAACTGACAATTTTATAATTAAACAAGGACAGTGGGATCTTAGAGTGCAAATGAATTGATTAATAGAAGATTGGAGGTTAAGTAATTATTGATTTGATAGTTTATGTTGGGGAAGGGAAGGTGCTGCCAATATTACTTTTTATACATAACAGGTGAATACTGAAGAATAAAACTAGAGACAAGTTACAGAGAAAGGAAAGTAAACAGTAAAAGTCAAGAGAAGGAAGAAAAATAGAGGAGAAGAAAAGATTCTAGGGTGGGGAAAGCCATATTAGAGAAATATTATAGGGAGGTGAGAGTGAACTAAAGTTGATAGGAACATTATCATTCACTATTGAAAGTCATCATGGATACAAGAACTAAAAGAACAGTAAGAAGACCATCAATAGATTCCCCCCCCCAAGGGCTCGCAGAAACCCTTAGAAATGGCTCAACAGTTCCTGCTAATACTAGAAGAATTTAGGAGCTTTAAGATAGAAATCAGGCAAGAACTGAAAAATAATCATGTGGAATTGAGAACTGATATGAAAAATGAGCTGGATGTTCTAGGATGTAAATTGGACTCACTTTCTAAAGACGTTTCTAAACTAAAAGATGAAGTAAACGAATTATGAGAGCAAAATCGAAAACTGGAAAAATCAATTGAGATATTGGCTGAACAACAAAGTGAAGAAAAAATGCAGATTGACCTTCAAGAATTACATTATAGAGATAAATTTATAAAGCTTCAAGGTCTACCAGAAATGCCTGATGAAAATTTGTATGAGAAATTAATTCCTATTTTAGCAGACTACATGGAGATCCCAGTAGCTTGAATTGAGTATTGACAAGATCTTTAGGCTCAACTCACATATCGCAAGAGAACAAAATCTCTCATAGGATATTGTTATCAGTTTAAACAGGAGAATAATGAAAGAAAGGATCTTGCAGTTTAGTCACAACGAACAATTAAAAATCAATCATAAAGATATAAAAATATTTAAAGATGTTCCTTTTTAAATTCTTAAAAGGAGACAGGAGTATAAACTACTGGCACAGTTTCTTCAGAAAAATCGAATTAATTACAGATGTGGGAAAGTGGAAGCAATGACTTTCTCTTACCAACAAAAAAGATACAGAATTGATTCTCCAATTAAGGCTAAGGAAACTATGGAAAAACTCAAGAAGGGGTTTGAAAAAGCTAGAACATATGAGAAGACAGATGTTGATAGAAGCAAATCTGAAGGTGCAAACAATTATCAAGATCTCAAGGAGGAAACAAAAATCAAACATAAAAAAGAGAACAATGCTGTAGAGATAAGATCTCAAGATCAAGGTAAGGAATGGGCTTGAGGACAGTGGAAGAGAAGAAAGAGAGGAGAAAAAGAAGGATTATTAAAAGGAATAGGAGAGGGAGTGTCAGGATCAGATTCACACACGACAAATAAACATGAAAAAGTAAGATTTATTGAAGAGTATGAACAGACAACAGGTGTCAGTGAATCAGAATGACGAGTATTTCGAAACTAGCTAATTATACTATGCAAGGTTCCCATGGATATCAGTAGTGTCAGCCTAGTAGGTCAGGCTGACCGTGGTTGCTTAGCTACTATCACCTTTAGCTTGGTATGTCTTGAGGAACCAGGAGAGGAATGCAATAACAATGAACATCTGAACATCTGCAGCTAGCAAACCGAGTATATGAGATAATGGCAATGGAGTATTACAATTCCCATCAACCAGTCAAATATGGGGGGTAACCCCGACATCCTGCCCATCTTCAAAGAAAATAAAAAGAAGGGAAGAAAGGGGAGGGAGAGAGGTGAAAGAGAGAAGGGAGAGAGGAACAACAATAACAATAACAATGCAGTGGAGAAGCATGACGAATCCGGGATCATTGGTGATTGGTGGCAAGAGTCACAAGTTCAGGAGGTGAAGAGGAATCCAAACAGGTTTTCTTGAGGAGACTGGAATGAAAGACAAGGTGAACATTCTTTAGAGAAGGAGGCAAATCCAACTCAAAAGACACATTATTGATAGCACGCTTTACAGAGAAAGGGCCAAGGAACTTTGGGGAGAGTTTTTTGGAGGGAGAGGGAGAGGAAATGTTTTTAGAAGACAAATAAATAAGGTCACCAGGGCAGTAAGGAGGGTTGGGAATACATTTGGTGTCAGCAAAACATTTATGCAAAGCTTTAGCAGTTTTTAAGGAGTTGGCAACAGAGGCCCAGATGGAAAAGGCTCTGGAAAGCCAAGCAGTGAGAGAAGGGGGAGTGACAGGAGAAGAGAGGGGAAGAGGGGGGGAAAGGAATGGGGTTAAAGCTGTAGACAACTTCAAAAGGAGGTTTGCCAGTGGAAGAATGCAAGGCAGAGTTGAAAGCAAATTCAGCAAAGGGGAGGAGGGAGGCCCAGTCAGACTGATTAGAATTAACAAAACAGCGCAAATATTGTTCAAGGATTTGATTTAGTCTTTCCATTTGCGTGTCAGATTGGGGATGATAGGCACTGCTGAGTTTTTGAGTGATGTCTAGAGATTTGAGTAAAGAGGTCCAAAACCTGGAGGTGAATACAGGATCACGATCAATGATAATAGCAGAAGGAAGTCCATGCAGTCTCCAGGCATGAGTAATGAAGAGATCAGCAAGTTTCTCTGCAGTAGGAACTTTCTGAAGGGGTACAAAATGGGATTGTTTGGAAAGGTGGTCGGTGATCACCCAAATGCAGTGAAAACTGTGTGAGGAGGGAAGGCCAAATATAAAATCCCACGCAATAACGTCCCAAGGTCTGGAAGGGACAGGCAGAGGCTGAAGTAAACTCTGAGGTTTAGAGGTGGAAGGTTTACACAAGTTGCAAGTGGCACAGTTTTTGATATAGTCTTGAACTTGTTTAGTGAGGTCAGGCCACTAGAAGAGTTTGCGGACAGCATGGAGAATTTTAAGGAATCCAAAATGACCTGCAGGTTTGGAATCATGATATCTGCAGAGTATCTCAGGGCGGGCAGCAGCAAGAACATAAATTTTAGATCCACAAAAAGGGAGGGCATTTACTCATGAGACACAGTCTTTATGAGAGGAAAGCCAAGTGTCAGTGTGGCAGGAGTACCGAATGAGGTCTTGTAAGGCAGAGTTGCAGAGTGTGGAAGTCGAAAGGTGAGACTTGTGCAAAGCGTGAGTGGAAATTTGTAAGCCAAGAGATTCAGGTGGAAACAAGGTCTTTTCAGGGTGGGGGAGGCTGGGGTGTCAGAGTCATGACAGGGAAGACGGGAGAGAGGATCAGTGAGAGTGTTGTTTTTGCCAGGTTTGAAGATAATCTTAAAGTGAAAGTGTTGAAAGAATTCGGTCCATGGAGCTTGTTTGGGCGTGAGGTTTTTTTTGCAGTTTTTAGAGTTTCTAAATTATAGTGGTCTGTCCAAACTTGGAAGGGCAGGCAGGCGCCTTCAAGCAAATGGCGCCAAGTTGTCAGAGCAAAATGGATTGCTTTAGCTTCTTTTTCCCAAATGGGCCAGTGTTTTTGAGTTGTAGAAAATTTCTTTGATATGAAAGCGCAAGGCTTTAAGGCACTGTCAGAGTCTTGTTGTAGGAGCACCGCTCCCACAGCAAAGTCAGAGGCATCTATTTGAATTATAGATTCTTTAGATGTGTCGGGAAATAAGAGCAAAGGTTCTGAGGTAAATTTGCCTTTCAAAGTGTCAAAAGCCGCCTGGCAGTCAGGAGACCAAGTGATTTTATTTCCTTGGGAGGGCTTGCAGCCTGCTTGCTTTTTAAGCAAGTCAGTAAGAGGCAAAGTAATGGTGGCAAAGTCCTCAATGAAGTTACAATAGAAATTAGCAAACCCAAGGAATTGTTGAAGTTGTTTTTTAGTTTTAGGTATAGGCCAGTTGATGATGGCCTCAATTTTGGCAGGATCCATGTTTAGTGTGTTATGAAGAATACGGTAGCCTAGATAATCAAAGCTCTGGGTGTCCACGGTCTATTAAGCGTTGCAATACAGTTCAGACTAAATCAATGAGTTTGTCTAAAGTATCAGCATATATAAGGATATCATCCAGGTAAATAAGCACCCCCTCATACAATAAGTCATGAAAAGGGAATTGAGGAACATTTGGAACACTGATGGGCCAGATTGCAATCCGAAAGGCAAAACAATCCATTGAAAGTTGCCTAAGGGAGTGGAAAACGTGGTTAACCGTTCGCTGTCTGGATCCATGCAAATTCTGTGGAAAGCTTCTTTCAGGTCAAGTTTAATGAAGAAACATCCCTTAATTAATTGATCCAGGGCAGTCTTAATTGGGGGAATAGGATACAAATTTGGCAGGATAGCCTGGTTGATAAGGCTGTAATTAACAATCAGTCTGGGATCCGCATTTGGGTCTTTTCTTTTGCAGAAAAATACTGGGCTGGCTGTGGGGGCAGAGGATGGTTTGATAAAACCACGTTCTAAATTCTTATTCAAGAACTTTTTCAAGGCAGAAAGTTCCTGTTGGCTCATTGGGTGAATTTTGGGTTTAGGGAGCTTTGCACCATCCACCAGTTTCAGTTTGCAATCAAATTCCCTGTGGGGGGGGGTAGTTTGTCTGCCTCCTTTTCCTGGAATGCTTTTTGCAAACCACAATAGTGTGAGGGAATCTGAAGCAGCTCCTCAGGGGTTAATGAAAGTGCCAGTAGAAGAGTGTTTTCTTTGGGTTTATTAGCCCCCCTTAGCACTCCCTTAGCCCAGTCTATTTTTGGATTGTATTTTCGTAGCCAATCAATGCCCAAAACAACCTGAAACTAAACTGATTTTGGGACCAAAAAATGCATTTTGCCTCCATAGGTGCCCACGTGAAAAGGGAGGGGAGTAGTAGCTTGCTTAACGGATCCTCCCGCCATCGGGCTCCCATCCATTTGAGTTAGTTTGATGGCTTATTTGAGGGGCTGGTATTCAATGGCAAGCTCTTGTGCTAAGTCAGGGTGCAATAAACTTCTCGAACACCCAGAATCAATTAGGCCCCTGCAGATTCGGAGCTTGCCATCTTTTCCCATCAAAGTTACTGTTGTAAACAAATGTGGTGATTTATGAGTACTCACATTAGTTGAACCAGCTGTGTCCCACTCTTCACCGCTGCTTGCTGAATCTTGATCTGAGGAGTCATTAGGAGTGTCCTCCTCATCTGGAGAAGTCCCCGTGGCTGTCCCTTTGGTGTTGCGTGGCTTAGCTGGTTTCGGAGTGTCAACTTTGCGAGGGGCGATCTTGCCTTTTGAAGGAGCCCCCTTTTTAACCACTGAGGGTGCGCCTTTGCTGTTTTCAGGGCATTCGTTAGCGAGGCATCTGCGCTTCCCACAATTGAAGCAGCTGCCTTCTCTCAGGTGTCTGTTTCTCTCTTCACTGCTTAGGAATGTGGATTTTTGTGGAGTTTTTCACAGTCCAATTTCTTGAGCTTGCCTCTGGTGTGTCAGTTGAACGGACTGTGATATCCCTTCAACCTCAGTGGCTAGTTTTATCCAGCCTAACAGGGTCAGGCAGCCATGTAGGATCACGGGATTCAAGCCGTCCTTGTAAAATTCTATCGGGACTTCATCTGTGCAAGGGACCTTCGCTGCTAGTCTTCGGAACTCCCTAGAGTACTCGCCAACATAATTTTTCCCTTGTCTCAGTTTTCTGAGGTGGTATCTAGCCTTTTCCTGGAGATGAGGGTCTTCAAAACGTTCCTGTAGGTAATTCATAAACAGTTGTAAATTCCCCGTCTCTGGCGCGTGAGCATCATAAAGCCACGCAACCCAATCAGCCGCCTTGCCTTTCAGGCACTGACTACTGTATCTAATGCGAGCTGCATTGTCTGGAAACAAGTGTCCATAATCGAGCATGTAACTCAAAGCCATGGTGAGGAAAAAAGAAAGCTTCTCTCCGCTTCCATTAAAGGAAGTTTGTAGCTCACCGATTTCCTTGGGGTCGCAGGTGGCGGGAGTGGCACCCCAGGTTGTGCTGGAGGGGTCGGCTGTCCATCTGCCGGCAGTCCAGCAATTGGAGGTGCTGTATCTGGTATGTGCTGTCCTCTGGCCAGAGTTCTGCCCATTCGTGGTCCCATGGCTCTCATCACTCGTACAAGAGCACCGAGTCACAATATTTCTTTATCTTTTTTCTCCATTTCTTCCTCTTTATCCAGAATCTCTCCCATGAGCTCAAGTTCACGCACCGAGGTGTCCCACCTGGCAGCCCTCCAGCGCTGTTGAACCGTAGTCCTTGGCATCTCACCCCAGGCCCAGGTGTGGCCCTCCATGGGTGTGCCAACAGGGACTGAAAGTCTGACTTTGGGCTTAGTGTCAGCGGGCAAGGCACTGGCATCGCCACCTTCTATTTTGTCAATGTTTGTCTCTTCATCAGTAGGGATTTCTTCTTGCTCCCTTGATTGATGCATGTTTGTGATTCTGATTCACTCTGTCAGGATCAGATTCACACATGATAAATAAGCATGCAAAAGTAAGATTTATTGAAGAGTATGAACAGACAACAGGTGTTAGTAAATCAGAATGATGAGTACTTCAAAACTAGCTAATTATACTATGCAAGGTTCCCACGGATATCAGTAGTGCCAGCCTAGTAGGTCAGGCTGACTGTGGTTGCTTAGCTACTATCACCTTTAGCTTGGTATGTCTTGAGGTACCAGGAGAGGAATGCAATAACAATGAACATCTGAACATCTGCAGCTAGCAAACCGAGTATATGAGATAATGGCAATGGAGTATTACAATTCCCATCAACCAGTCAAATATAGAGGGTAACCCCGACAGGGAGACTCTGATTTTGAAGGAGAATAAGAAAAAGGTGAAGAAGAAGAAGAAGAAGAAGAGGAGGAGGAGGAGGAGGAGGAGGAGGAAGAAGATCTGAGGATATCTGACAAGATGGTGAATTAATTATCAGCAAAGAGTTAAACAACTAAATAATTAAAATATTGGTAATAATTATAATTAATAATTATGAATATTAAACTGCAATCCTGGAATGTTAAAGGACTAAACCCAGAGTACAAACGAAGACAGATATTCCATATCTTGGAAAAAACATATCTCAATATAATAAGTTTACAAGAAGTATGTTTAAGGAGCCAAGATTCAACATATATCAAGAACCCAAAGCTAGGTAACTGTTTCGCATCAACTAATGAAAAAAAGAAATAAGGGGTGCTTATTTAATTCTAAATACAACGCCTAAGAAATTTTCAAAGATACATTAGGACACTACATTGGGGTGGAAGTCAATATACGAAACACAACTATATTGATTGTGGCAGTCTATGCCCCAACTGGGAGTAAGGGTGACTTTTTCAACAAAATACATAATGAAATAACAAGTCAAGTTGAGAAAATCTCCAGGAAAATATAATAGTAATGGGAGATATGAATGGAGTTATAAATCCAATGCTAGATAGATCATACCAAAGTGAAAACAAACACAAACAAGGCAAATTATCTAAGAGTTTTTTCTCTATAGTGGAGAACTTATCTCTTATAGATGTTTGGAGATTTAAAGAAGATGATTCCAAAGGCTTCACTTTTTACTCTGATCGGCATTGTTCTATGTCTAGAATCAACTACTTTTTAACATCAAAAACTCTCTATTTAAATATTGATAAGATAGACTTTACTCCCAAACAAATATCTGATCATAATCCAATTCGACTAGAATTAAGAATCAGGAGGCCCGCTGGAAGTTGGAAAATGAACAACACTATCCTCCCAGATCATGGATATGTACAAAAGGCTAAAGAAACAATAAAAGCTTGCTTCAAAGAGAAGATTAATAGAGAGGTTCCAATGAAAATAGTATGGGATGCATTTAAAGCAGTCCTAAGAGGTCATTTTATAAAATGGTGCTCAGAAACTAAGAAGAAAAAAGAAGACAAATCACACAGATTATCAAGATAGAAAAAGAAATAAGATACAATCCTTCAAATAAAGAATTGCTAATGAAGTTTAAGTCTCTTCAGAATCAGATAAATGATGAAAATCTCATAGAGATGGGGGGGGGAAATAAAATGAGTACAACAGAGACATTTTGAATTTGCAAATAAACCAGAAAGGTGGTTAGCATTTAGGCTACAAAAGCAGAAGGAAAAGAGACAAATTATTGAAATTAAATCAGGTTTCAAAAGACCTACCATACAATAAGATATGATAAAAGCTTTTTTCCATTACTATAATGATTTTTATGACATGAAACCAATTTTAGAGGAAGGGGGAAAATGCAACTGTATTTTGACAAACAGGATATTCAGAAGTTTACAGAAGAACAAAAATCAACACTAAATTGCCCCGTTGCATATGTGGAAATATTTGAAGCAATAAGGAGATTAAAAATAGCAAAAGCCCCAAGGCCAGATGGCTTCATACCTAAATTCTATACAATCTTTGTTGATGATATTATCTTTCCATTCCAACTTTTAATCTCTTTTATATAGTTCTTTTGTATATTGTTTCCATTGTCTTCTTGGTCATGTAATGTGCTCCACTGCTGGTGGTAGAGCACTCCACTCTTGGTTTAAATTTCCCTTTGATTTCTTGGATCTTGTTTTCCCCTTTTTGTCATCATCTTCTGTTTCTCTGCATTGATTATTATAGTAGTTCTCCTTGTCCCTGTACACAAGTCATTGAACAGTTGCATTCACATTCTGACTCTATTTCTGTTCCCTTTTACTTTTGCTTCATGTCTGACCTTAACTGCTTGAAGAACTTCATCTGGCATCCACTGAGACTCCTCTTTCTCTTTTGCTACAGGTAGTGTCTTTTTGCATTCCTTCCTGACAATTTCCCTGGCATCAGCCCACAGTTCTTCTGGTTCCTGATCAATTAGGCTTAATAGTCTGAATCTATTTGTCACATTATCATTTAAATTCTACAGGGTTGTTCTTCAGGTTATATTTTGTCATGACAGTTGGTTCAGTATTCTTCTTTAGCTTTATACTATTGCTATTAGTTGTTCATGGTTTTTGCCACACTTTGCTCCTGGTCTTGCTTTTGCAAAGAGAATGGAATTTCTCCATCTTCTGCTTCTGTTATGCAGTCTATTTGAACTCTATAATGATTATCCAGTTATGTCCATGTAGACAGTCACTTCTTGGTTTGTTTGAAGAATGTATTTCAATGAAGAAACTGTTGGCCTTGCAAAATTCAGTTAGTTGGTCTCCTGCTTCATCTCTTGATTCTAGGCCTAATTTTCCAACAATCTCTGAGTCTGGGGTTTCCTACCTTTCATTCCAGTTGTCCATAATTAACAAGAAGCCCTGTTTGGGTGTGTGATCAATTTCCTCCTGGACTTCAGCATAGAATCTTTCAATTTCTTCTTCTGCCTCTGTAGTTGGAACATAAACTGGGATTATGGCCATATTGATCAGTTTTGCCTGAAGTCTTATTGACTTGATTTGAACTAGGGATGGGACGAATCCAGAATTTTTCTAATCCAAATCTGGATCAGAATCCCTGGAAGGTTCTAAGAATCCACAAATCTTGAATCTTTTGAATCCTTTTTTTAAAAAGGGTTTAAAAAGCAAGGGAAAGAAAGACAGTCTTGGGCAAGTCACACTCTCTCAGCCTTAGCAAAAGCCCATTTTGGCACAGGGATTCAGATTCGTGAATCTTGAATCCTTGCCCAGAATTCGAGGATTAAGTTGGCCCATCCCTAATCTGATCAAAATTTGCACTATATTCTCTGACTTCTTTTGCTGTATCTCTTTTCACTATAAATGCCACCTCATTTTTTCTTAGTAGTTGATTTCCTGAGAAAAACTGGATTGTGTAATTATCTGACTCACAATGTCTCACTCCTGTGTTACTCTGTTTACTGAGGGTCCTGGGAGGGATGCCTAAATAACCTTACAATTAAACAAAATGGGGAAAATTAGTCAAGAGCACTGCTTGGCACTACGAGAAGCAGGATAACGCAGCAGGATCTTGTAACCCAATGTTTACAGGGTCAGGCCAATTCAAGAAGCAAACTGTGTTGGAAATAAATTAATGATCTTCATTAAATATAGGCACATAATGTAAGCAACACACGCACACAGGTAACTAAGGAAAATAAAGGTGTGAATTTGATAGAGGGATTTTCAGAGGGATAGTTGATTCGGGTGATACGAAACCTGTTCCTGAAGCCCGGAAAGAAGATAGAGAGCGATGCTGGAGTTCGATGTATTTCAGTAAGTGGAGCTGAGGGGAAGCTCGCCAAGCAAAGTGGCAGCAAGGCGGTCTGGAACTCGGGAGTGATCCGAGGATGGTCTCGGAATCAGGGGTTTCTATAGAGAGAAATGTAACTTCAGGCTATGCCATACTTGGGGAAAACAATGCGTTTTGGGTGCGGAACAAAGCTTTGGAAAGGTCAGAATTTAGCATGATTGAGTTAAGTCCAAAATGACAAAGAGTTAGCCAGTATGCAAATACTCAGTGCTCAGCAGTTGAGTATTCAGCTTGCCATGGTGCCTGCTCGGGGCAGGGAGTCCTTTGTAAACAGCGTACATACATAATAAGGGTGTTTGCAGAGAGGTCTCCTAAAGCAAGGATCTGGCTATTTCTGGCCTGCCTGGGTGGAGAATGGAATGTTCAGCAATTAGTGGCCGAGCCTAGTTCTGTGCTTGTCCGGGACCCTCACAAACACGTGGAGAGGGGTGGTGGAAGAGAGCCAAATTATGATATCAAGATGATATCTGGGGGTATCTCCAAGGAGGCCTAAACTGCAGTAACACCTGTCCAGTTTAGCTTGCTCACCCCAGGTATTGCAAAGCTTATACATTTTATTTCTTGTTTTACTGTTTCTAGCCTCACTTGATTAATGTTTCTCAAGTCTCATGCTCCTATAATATGTGTTGTGCACATTTGAACTTTCTTTTGCCTCCAACCACGTCAACAGCTGAATGTCCTTCTGCCTGAGTCCAACTGAATCATAAACCATAGTGCTACTCATAATTGTCCTTTGCTCTTAGGTGATGCTGACAAGTTTTTTCTGGCTCCTAGAAGGATCCAGTTAACCACTTTATATTTATCAGGGTGTTTAACAAATGGAATTATTAACAAAACATTTTGGCTTCCATATTCTCCTTTGTTGAAAATAAAAATGAATTGTATCTGAGATGGCTGTTAGAAATGCTGATGACACAGCATTCTAAAGTGGATGACAGCATTAAGTACTGTGGCCTAGGTTGAGACCATGAGGTATTAAAGGCTTAAATCAATGAGTCCAGCTAGAGCAACCTTCCCCCTCCCCCCAAAATACTTGAAAAAGTTCCATTTCAGTTCCAAACACAGACAAATCAGGAAGGTTGTCATGTCAACAAACTAAAATGGCCAACCAAGGGTCAATTTCTGGTCACATCCTGTTTTGAAAACACAACAAGGGGGCCTAAAATGAAACAGGGCAAAGTAGGAAATCATGCTTGTCAGAAGTTTGTTTGTTTGTTTGTTGTATAACAAGTTTTTTTTTCCAGTGAAAAACATCTGGAAGATTGGGTGGGTCCTGGGAACCTTCAGGGGGTTGTAAAACCAATTTTGAATGCTTGGTATGGCTTGCAGCCTTCCATTTCTCCACCGCAGGCTGAAACCCTCCCTGCACCAGCATTTTTTCTTCCTTAAATCCTTCCATGTGCCATGGGGTAAAAAATAATAATAATTCAATTAGCACCAGAGAAGGGGTCTTTTTAACCCCGTCCCCCATTAAATTAAATTAAATGCGAATGCAGAAGGAAGGGTTGAGTTTCCTCTACCCATGCAGGACTCTGCAGATGTATTCCATACCATGGGGTTTAGTTCTTAACATAATCTGCAAAAGACTTCTGAGAGCAGGATGAGCAACCCAGGGGGTCTAGCTGATACATAAGCAGGTAAAGTAATCTAAGTATGGAGTTTATAAAAACAAAGGCTCCGTAGAGATTAAGTATGATAATTCCAGAGTTTCCCATTCCCAAGAGATGCTGGAGAAAAAAAATACAGTTTTTATTCTCACATGTCAAGACACTTAAGAACTTGCTTTTTTCCCCCTGTAATGATGGCAAACTGTGCAACTTTCCAAATAAAGCTATGGAGTTTTCCAAAAGACAAAGAAAAAAACCCACAAAATGAAGTGTTGCACATCTTTAAATGCTGTGAAGCTTTTTTCTGCTAATAGCACAAAACAGAATGGTGTTGCACAGCTTTGAGAGGTGCACAGCCCAAAGGAGTCAAAAAGCACCAAACAGAATGATGAGCAGATTTAAAAGCTATGGAGCTTCCCAAACAGAGAGAAGAAAGCACAAGGTGGAATAATGCAAACTTTAATTGTTGTACAACTTTCAATATTGCACAATTTTAAATCCTGCAAAATTTACAGCAGGAACTGGAATTATTGCAAGATATTGTAATGTTTCTGGTGCAAGAAACATTACATTGTGCACAGAAAAGACACAGAACAAACAGCACACATACAGGAATAAAACTGTTTAATTTATGCTTCTCTGTTTCTATAGTTTTTTGCATTTTGTGCAGACTTCCTGAGTGCACATATGGTGAAAAACAATGTAAGCCTTTTTCAATTCACACAGTGCACAGGTTTTGTTGTTCTGAGAGCAACAGAAACAAAAAGTTCCTGCAAAGTCGTAGGAACTTTTGAGGTGCTATTTTTGTCCTGCAAATGTTCCTAAGGGGTCAGGACCTCCAGATTTTGACCTCAACTGAGAAACTGTTGAATACTCATTCCACCCCAAGTGGAGATGAATGGGGAAACACTGCTTGATCTGCCCTATAGGAGTGGGATGAGAACTAACATTTGTTCTATTGTAGCAATACTTCTAAACCTGTCCCTGATCTGGGTGACAGTTGTACCTGTGTATTCATGTCTAACTCGATGACCAACTACGCCACAGAAAACTGGACCACCGGTGACCCCAATAGAGACAATCCTAGAACACAAAGAGAGCAATATGAGGTCAGCAGTGCAAACGAGAACTCCAACTGTTCCTTTCACTCCTGGAGTAAAACTTTGGGCCTTTCTGCACTACACTGTTATAGTGCTATTATTCCACTTTCAATATCCTATGGAACCCTGGGGTTTGCAGTTTAGGGAGGGACATTTAGAATTCTCAGCCAGAGAGCTCTTTGGCCTCAGTAAACTACAAGTGAAACAATAGCACTATAACTGTGTAGTGCAGAAAGGCGCTCAGTGTACAGACTTTCTATACAACTACTGTATGCCTTAAGGTTGATTAAAATAACCCACAGAATATAGTACTGTGCACAGAATTCAGCATACTGAGCATCCCAGTTTGTTTGCCCCTTCATTCTCTCTCATTTTATAGCTATGAAGATAAGTGTAAAAGTATATGAACAGTATCTGAAGAAACTGCTGAAGCAAGGCAGGGGCTCAGCAGGACAAACAGGATAACCGAGTGTAATTTCTCTGTCCGTGACTACCAAAAACAGATTAAATTGTGCAACTAAGAGGGAAAACAGACAGAGGTGTTGTTGCTGCTGCTGTTGTTGTTGCCTCAGTGTTACCTCAGCTTACCAGCAACTGCTTCAGCTTCTTCCTGCTTCTTTTTACAAACCAAAAAAGGAGAAACAAGGTCCCACTATTGACAAGTTACACTGTTCATTGACTCTCCTCTCCTGCCTTCCAATTACTATCCCTGTCTTCCTCTCAGTTCCTTGCTTAGTACAAATTTTCCTGCTCCTTTTTCCTGTGTCCACTTCTTCTTTACAAAGAGGTGATGAGAGAGATGGTGATGTTTGTGGGAAGAAGTAAGGAGAAATGACCAGAGGAAGAGAGTAACCATGGCTGAGTGCCATGATATAAATAGACTTTCAGTGATGATTACACTCACTTTTGCTCCTTCATTACATTGAAATAAATGGGTCTGCAACTTCTGTAATAGTGCAATTAAAATACCTGGTGCAGGGCTGGAGAAGTGAGTGGGGAGGGGAAAAACTATGACATTGACTTCTCATCCCATCATTATTGCGCAGTGCTGCAATTAAATGTAATATTTTTGGGAAGTTGTAATGCTATTCTGCACTTTCATCACATTGCAGCACTCCCATTACAATAACCTACTCATGATTTTCTAGATGCGTAATGGCCACCAATTGGGTTGGTTACAAAAAAACCTGTTTCTTCTTTTACTTTCCTTTGTATCTTCTCTTTTACATTATCTTATGTCTAAGCTGACACAATGAGTTATGAATTACATAGTTTAATGCCTGAGCCTGCCATACAGACTTCTGGTTGTACACAAATCCTTGCTGGAATCATGATCATATTTATGTACTATAAGCTAAATGGTTTCTCACCACACTTTGAATATGCTACAGAAGCAAGATCGCTGGGTTAAAACTCTAGCTCAGCCATAGATTCACTAAGAGCCTGTCCACATGAAGCAATTATGACTCATCCATGCTGCTGGGCACATGCTCTGGGCAAATGATAGGGCCTTATACCCGATCACATTGCAAAGGCAAGAAATATCATTTAACTGGCAATAGATATCATTTTTCATATAAACACACACTTGCGGCTGAAAGGCATGTGGGAAACAATTCTGGCTGTAAACCTAGTGCTAGGACAGATGACCTCAGCATGGTCAGGTCATAAATTCAGGAAGATTAGCCAGAGAGCCCAATTTAATGGGTTTGAGATTATCCTTCCAACTACCCAGACTTAGAGAGCAACAGTTTACCACAAGACTGCCCTAATGAAGCAGCTAATGGTCAAAATCCTGTAACCTCTCATTGCGGAAACTCCCATTTGCCCCCCTACTTGTCCAGACATTAAGGCCCTTTCCACAGTACCCTCCCATCCTGATGTGGGGACAGTAGAAGGACAGGGCCACGAAAACCCTTCTGCATGATGTTGTCGCAGTCCAATCCTTCTCCCATGATCACGGATTAAATCATTGATGGGTTTTCCCTGTCAATGACATGCGATTACACCATCATCCCTCATTTTCCTGTTCTGAGGAAGCTCCAGAAGTACAATTGCTGTGCTTCTTGCCTCAGCACAGCCTGGGAAAAAACTCAGCTGCACTGCTGAAGGAAGAGGTTTGGCCATCATGCTTCCTTCTGCAGGGAGCCAGCCAGTGCAGAGGGAAGTGCTCCTGTTACACTCCCTTCCCAGCAGAGCTGCTACTGGGATCCCTACTGGACATGGCCACAAGAAGGTAAGCTGCAGAAAGGGCCTAGGAGACTATCACAACCTCCACCAATGCTTTTTCACCTGAAGTTAAGATTATTAGTCTGTTCTGGACCTCTTTTGTTTGCTCTGCCAGAGATGTTATTGCAGTAGATAAACCTATCTGGGGGTCTACAATTTAATATTAAAAATATCTCCACGTGCTTGAAAGGTCCCCCGAATGAGCACGTAGGCAGGCACGGTCGAATGGCCGAAAACAGGAAAAACCCGGTCAGGCCAGTAAATCCATAGTCACTTAGCCCCAGGAGACCTCCAGACATGTAAAACATAAAATACAAAAAGGGTCCTCAGCCCTAAGGAGCCGGCTTGAAGTGATTAACGCATCTGACAAACAGCCCATCAAGCGAGGATGATTTGCATACAGCCAAGGCTTTGACAACCCCGGCAAATCCAGTCATGCAAAGGACGTTGATACATTGAAGCTTTGTTCTAGCTCCTCCACCTATTGTTCTCTCTGGGAAAGGATTAGCCCTCTAGGTACCTTTTACCCCATAAATAGATCCAGTTTTTGAGAGGCTCTTTGGATCGCTCCCAGCTTCCCAGCAGACCGTCACTCCGCCCATCGAGCTATCCCCTCAGCCTTCCACGTGCTGAGTCTCATCTCTCTCTCCACTGCTATCTTGGACCTCCAGACTTCAGGACCAGGTGCAGTATTCCCCAGCTGTAACCCTCCAAACTCCCCTATCCAATTTCCTCTCTTTTTATTCTCACTAGGTCTTGAGTGAGTGAGTGAGTGAGTGTGTGCGTGAGTGCGTACGTGCACAAGTCTTTATTTTTAATAAAATCATTTATTAGACAATTTTGGTGTGGTTTTTGGCTTGGCCTGGCCCCATAAAAATTGGGTGAAAGATCTCGCTAGGTTACCCTGCCTCTTGCATTGCTATTGCTTCTGCTCTGGCTAGTTTCCATTCCCCATCACACGGAGCACATTGAAGTGTCCCCCAAGGGATCCCAGAAATCAGGGTAACAGAGAGCAATTAGCACATTCCCCTTCAAGGTGGGAAACAGGGTATTTAAGTCCTGACTCCAAGCCTAGAAACTCATAATACATTGGACATAGTAGCTGACATGCATGTTAGCATGTTACACTATGTGAGGGCTCCTGGATTCCTATTTGTTGTACTACCTCAGACCCCCAGTCTGAGCCACTCTTCTCTGACCTCCTTCGCCTTCTGGAATGATAATTATCACCAACTGTACTTCACAGTCCCCTGTTATCCAATCTTTCTCTCCTTCTCTTCACTAGCCTTGTATGGTTCAGGAAACTGCTTGATTCCTTGCATGTGTCTGTGAATCCCTCAATAAAACATTCTTTTGACTCTCAACTGGTCTCACAGTTAGTACTGATAGACACAAGTGAAAAGGTCTCATAGTTACCTTTTTTGCTATAATTTCCCACCTTTTTAAAGTGACACTGGCACTGCTCGTGTACCTCAAGGTCCTCCACCTTTTGAGTAACGCATCCCCATCCCATGTTTACACTATTATGTGAATGTTTTAAGAATAAATTTTTAAAATGTTCCCAGTGAACATATATTCCCTCAGTATGCTTGATCACCAGCATAGTATGTGTGTATTGTAAGAAGAATGCCTATATTGTACAAATTAACTACTGTGCAATGCTTTCTGCCACAACACAACCACTATCCACCTCCATGTTTCTTATGTGTTGACGACTGGACACATCAGGGATTACTCTAATATGACAGCGAAATCTGTGACCAGGTTCCCATGTGACTCACGAGTTTCTACTTCCATAGCCTCTTGCAAAATAGAATATAAACATAACTAAGGAAAGATATTTAAAATTATGTATTTATATTACTTTACTATATTACTTTATAGTGATAACTGGACAGAATACTGACTGTGTATTTGAATCCCATTTTGGGAGAAAGATGGGATATAAATGAAATCAATAAAATAAAATAAAAATATTTTGCCTTATAACTCCATAAATAAAACGCTAGTAGCTACTTTTAAAAAACTGAATGTCCAGACAGAGACTGAAAAATCCCTGAAAGGAGCAAGTCCTCTGTGTAGTTAGTGCTTACACTTTAGCTATTTTTGCTTGTGAGACTCCTTTATGTATCCTGCCTTAGTCTAGGCATCAATCCTGTACCCTCTGGTTTTTGTAATCATATCCCACCTACCATATTTCTTCATGAAGTTCTGCATGCACATCTAGGACTGCAATACAGACAGCTATTAGAAGCACCAAGTGCATGGACATCATTAATGACACTTTGGTATCACAGATGAGATTGTGTGTGTGGCTGTGAGTACTATAAGGAAGTAACACTACCAAATGCATGTCACTGGCAAACCATTATTAATTACTTACTTTACTTTCATGAGTGCTGTAGAACAGAAGGCATGAATTTCATGGGCACTGTCAAGAGCATTCGCACTCTCATCAGCTTGTTTATCTCCAGGGAGGCCAAAGATGCAAAGTAAAGTGCAGCCCTTTGTAAGGAGGGAGGAAACACAAAACCAAAGAAAGTTTTTCAAAGGGCAAGTATGTACCATTTGCAAAAGAGAGTTGTCTTTTGGCAGACTGCATTTCAGGCCACAGCCTCACAAAGGAGTTTACATAAAATTATAGGTCAAGCACTCCATAAAAGCAAAATAAATGAGACAAAGTTTAACAGTCAAAAACCTAAAAGGCAGGAAAACCAAGAACTAATGTGGAAACCACGTTCAAACACTAGTGTTCAGTCAGAGAAGAAAGATATTTTATAAGTAGTATGACTTAAAGCTGAATGACACCTGAAATCCATATTCACTCTTTTTTCAATAATCCATGGGTTTAAACCTTTTATCAGTTGGCTGTAATCCAGGGAAGTGAATGAACATAATTTACAGCCAGAGCTTAGAACTGCTATTGCTAATGCTAAATTATTGACATTAACATTATATTTAAAATGATTTTGTTACATTAATCAAATGCTAGGAATATGTTGCTTTTAAAATAAAATCATTAAAATTCCCCCAAATGTCCACAACTCTCCAAAAATTACCCTCCAAGGATAACAAGTCAAAATAACATGAAACATTCAACATTACTCAAACTGCTAGTGTCAGTCATTTACAGATGAAAATAAAACTTGCAAACTTGCTGTTACAAATAGAATTAGAGGAATAAATGAATTTTCAAGGTCTGAATCTGACTGCTAATCCAAATACAGAATACCCACTGAATGAGTAGGATTTACCTAACTATTGGCTCCCTATTCTACAATTGATTTAATGGATCCACTCTAGTTGGGACTACCAACAGGATTCAGGTCTAGCAAAATATTTCCAAGCTCAGGTTACAAAATACAGGTAAGAGTTCTTCTCCTTCCTCTTCAGCAGTGCCTCAATGCAGCTGCTTTTAAAGGTTCTCCCAAAGAAGTTTTGGTTTAGTAGGGAGAACTGGAGATGACTCATATACATACAAATTTGGTGTACCTCTGTTTTTGAATGACAACCAATATCATTCTCCCCATTCCTGCTTAGGTGCACTTCCTGTGCTATAATGCACAAGCCCAAGCAAGGAAGTTCAGGGCAAAGGAGAATATCTGAATCATCCTGTGCTAAAAATGCACCTTCCGAATCATCCTGTTTTTTAGAAGATGAGGCCTAAATGCTAATGCTAACTAAAGTAGACCCACTGCATCACTGGTACCTTGGTAAGTCAACAATTTTGTAAGTTTCACTGATTCAATGCTTCTGCTCTAATTGGATCCAACAATGGGATTTAGTCCTAAATCTCCAAATATTCCTGATTCCTCTCCAGATCTGCAAGATACACTTTTGTCTGTTTGTCCAAAATTTTGTTTTGGCAAGATTTGCATTCTTTGCATCTTTTTCATTGTAAACATTATCTGTCCATAGATAGGAAGAGGCCTCTCAGCTTCATTTGTACAGATGCCTTCAGAAGACAGTGTATCCCCTTTGAGCCCAAGAAGACAGAGGTTTATACACACACCTCTCTGGGCTAGTTAAGCTTGCAGTTGGCTCAAGTATCACCAGTGGAACAACAGTCCAAGCATCTCACTTGTCAGTTGTCCTCCTATCCTGCTATTTTTTAAAAGCTTGGCTCCTGATGACTCGTGGCCTACACTGCCTCTTGCTGTGCTTAGCTGCTAAACTCCTACTAGCAGCAACCTAGGATGAGAGAAATCCCTGCAGGAGACTCACTTTGTCAAACATAAAAACCTTATTGATTTTTCCACTGAGAGGATGGATGACCCCTATGATCTTAGTGTAGGCATCTTGGATAGCCTTACACAGATGGTGAATATTAGCACTCTCATCAAATTGCAAGTTCACAAACACGATGGTAACCGGGCGAAGCTCTGACAAATATTCCAGCGGCTGATTGTCATCAATCTGGAAAACAAGACAAACTGTCTTTAACTTTTTTTTTAATATTATTATTTATTTGTATCCTGCCTCTCCATATGGATCGAGGCGGCGAACAACTTACAAATAGCATGCATTTCGAAACATTTTCTATACATGCCCCCAACAAGCTGGGTACTCATTTTACCGACCTGCGAAAGGATGGAAGGCTGAGACAACCTTGGAGCCCGGCAGGATCGAATTCACAACTTTGTGGCTTGCAGTACTGGCATTTAACCACTGCGCCACCAGGGCTCCCTTTAACTTTTTCATCAACTTTAACTCAAAAAACAAGGAGAAAAGGGAGATGTGATAAAGGATAATAAAAAAGAGCCCCACATGCATACGTTCTTGTAGTTGTGAATGCTCCAGCAATTTTTTTAAACTTTCACAATACTTTTTAGAAAAGTTCCCTTTCTCCCTGTGATGTATAGTCTCTAATGTTTCAAACAACATTTCAGCTGTTTTGGTTCACTAAAAGTAGAAGTGGTTAAGGATGTGAGTAATCCTGTATGATGACCCTGTGGTGTGCCACGTTCAGTGTGGTCCACACATGCCTCCAAATCATAAAAAACATCCAAGCTGGATGATGTCGTCCTATTGTGATATTGTCCTAATTGTTTAGAATAAACAATTCTTTTGCATATCTCTGTTAAATCCTGTTGCTGTTTTGACTGCTTGGGTACACAGTGTCATGCCTTGCCTTGGAGACCCTGGCAGCAAGGAGGAAGAGGAGGATTCTGACTCCGAGGAAGAAGCTTCCCCAGAGGCAGGAGTTTCCTCAAAGGCAGGAGCTTCCCCAGAAGCTGGCCCAGAGGGAGACAATAGACAACAACAACAGGGGCCTGAGCCAGGGGAACAAATAGAGGAAGACATATCAGAAACACCTATCTTGCAAGAGAGACACCGTGAGAGAGAGGGCCTGCATCACTCCATGCTTTTAAGTAGCAAGTGAGCCCTAATGAGGGAACATCTGTGGTGACAACATCCATAGATGAAAGCTGGTCTTTTCTGCCAGGGTCAGCAACTGGTCTCTTCGGTCCCGAAACCCCATGCTGTGCTCTCGGATCTGGGGTTTACCTTGGAACTCTGCTTGTTTGGACTACATTTTGGAATCACTCCCTTGGACTTGTCTGCTCAGGACTTACAGTCTGTTTGGGCATTCTTCAGCTCTTGCTGCGTGAGTAGGAACTGAGCAGCTACTCGTAATTTATTGCCTGCTTAGCCTGGAACATGACACACAGGCTGCACCCAGTGTGAGGGGAGTGAAAAGCAGGCTAGCATCATTTTACTCATCACTCTAATTCCCAGAGGGGGGAAGAGGGAGAGGCTACAGGAAGCATATGGTCATAATTGAAAGCACCTGATTGCCTAGCCCCCCTCCTTTGTCTAGGGGTTTCGTTGCTCCAAGAAACAAAAAGGGATGCATTTTTGGTTGCTCTGACCCCCGCATGAGAGAAAAGCAGCCAGGCACAGCGCCATCATGGGTCAGCCCAGCAGCTGGCAAAAAGCTCCTTCTCCTTCTTCGAACTGCAACAGCTCTGATCTCTGAGGGAGAGAAATACAGCCAGGTCCAACTCCACCATGCCTTGGTGGCCAAAAAATGGTATGGGGATGGAGGGAATACTGGACTTTGCTAATGAAACCAGACCATTACTGAAACAGGAGGAGCTTAAGAAGCATATGTTTGCAGTACGATGAAACACATGCCCCCCCCAAAGACAAATGCAATTAGAGAATTATAACCTCTACACTGCAAAGCTAAAGGTGCTGTCAGTGACACAAATGCACAAGAATAGTTACTCAGGGAACTGATCTGCCAAAAGGTAGCCAATGTAGAACACATCAGAGCTCCCTGGTATACTTTGTAAAATTGGATTATTAAAGCATCATCAAAGATCATGGTAAAAGCAAGAATACAACAAAACATGCCCCACAGTTTCTACTTTCTCCGCCTCACAAGGACATGAGCATCACAGTACGGTACATTATTATATCTTCTGTTCAATAGTGTTGTTGGAAGGACATTGAACTTAGCCCAGGTAAATACTTTCCTGTATTTGGAACAGTGAAATTGATCAGAAGATCAGCAAGAAGAAGGGCCCACCATCTATCTTTAAATGGTAAAAAAAAAAAAAAAATAGAAGCTGCACTTATGTAATTTAGCAATTTGATGTCCCAAATAGGTTGACATATAGTTTCTTCAGCTTTTATATAACCCATAGCAAGAATGGCATCTTGTGTGAATCTTAGCCTTAATGTTTTCTCATCGACTTTCTTTTTCCACCTTGACTGAAAGGTATCACTAAGGGTCGGGGGGCCAGACCTTATACATGAATAACATATTCAGCCAAAAATTTAAATTGTAAATCCAAATCTGAGACTCAATAGAAAGTTGCACAGTCCCTAGCCAAATGAGTACTTTTGATACACAGCTTGGGAAGCAAAGAATCCTTCTGAAAAATTTTGTTTGAACAAATTCTAAAGCTACAATATTGCTAAACACACACACTTGTGCTCCATATAGCATTTGTGGTAAGATCTTAGTGTTAGACACCTGAATTGCTGAGGGTACATGCTGCCTCCCTGGCATAAAAAAATGAGATTACTGAGTTGTAACTCCATTGTACATTTGTTATTGCACAAGACACTTTTTTTGCTCTCTAGGAACTGGTAGATTAAAAAATTACTCCCAAGTACCTGTAGAGTTTAACCTGTTCAATTAGATGGTCATTAATTTGCCAGTGGTATTTATATCATTTCCAAGTAAAAACTAAAACTTTAGATTTATCATAATTGATTATCAACTGTTCAGTATTGTAATAGGCATCTAGTGCTCTTAATAGCCATCTCAAACTTACACATGACAATGACAGAAGTACGGTAATGTCTGCATAGAGTAGAATCGATACAGATGTAACTGCCAATTTAGGTGGGTGAAAATTTATTTCAGATAATGTCTTGATTGAAGAATTAATATACCGGTAAGCATTGAACAGGTTAGGGGCAAGAACACTGCCTTATTTTACTCCAATATGTGTTGGTACTGATCTAGTCAAATATCCTTCATGATTATATCTCACTCACAGATATGTTTTAACGTAAAGACTGAATAAGAATCAGCAGATGCCTGCCCACATTGATAGCCTTGAGTTTATGCCAATAATCTATCTCTTGTGATCATGTCAAATGCAGACTTGAAATCTATGAAAGCTGTATAAAGTAACCCCCCGGTAGAAAAAGAATATTTTTCTAATAAATGCTATAATACTAATAATCCCTGATTGATGGGGAACATCCAGACCTAAAACTTCCAGGAAATTTTCTTCCTCCATCCATCTTAGTAATTTCTGTAAAAGATGACTAGCATACAACTTGTTGATAAAGCTTAAAAGACTAATTGGTCTGTAATTGGCAGGATCAGGTCTTTTACCTTTTTTGTAAATAAAAATGATTATTGCAAGCCCCTAGGCAGGTGGAATGCAAGCAGTCCAATCTATCCATGAAAATAGAATAGCTAAAACTGATGATCAATTTAAGTAGTCCAGGGGGTATATGATCACTACCTGGGGTTTTGTCCAATTTAAGTCCAGAAATGAGTCTGCCAATCTCAGATGATGAAACAGAGGACCAATTAGGAAGTCCTTCATGGTCTTGTGCTGTTAATGAGTCTCCAGCTTGCCAATCAGCAAACACGGTGCTGAAGAATGATTCCCAGGACTGATGATATTAATATTGACAAACAACAACAGAAATTATTTCAATATATATTACTAGCAGCAAGAATTGTTTATGCAAAGTATTGGAAGAAAATGGAGATCCCAACAATGGCTGCATGGTTTAATAGATTGATGACAATTCTGGAGATGGACAAGTTGTCAGCTAAATTAAAGAGAAATCCGAAGAAAAGTTTATTTTGGAATGTAAATGTTGGGTAGCCCTCCATATCTTAGTTATGGGACATGTAGTAGGAGTTAATTAGCAGCTTGCTTGTAACAAGGTATGAGAACCAGAGACTGTTAGATAAATAAAGCTAGGAATGTAGTGATAAGCGCTGCCAGGCTAAACCAGAACTCCAAGGTCTCTTGCGGACGGGATGAGAAACTCTTTGCTTTTAATGTTTTGGACTTTGCTAATTGCCTCCAGTTCACTCACTGAAGTCCTGTATTATGTATCACGCTCCTAATAAATAGTGTATTTGCACTGTTATATTTGTGTGTGTGAATTCGGTTCCTGACAGAGTGAGCGAACTCTTGCACAAAATAGTAACAACATGTATCAAATCAGTGAAGAAAATCCTGAAGACAAGGGAGCATCCGGTGGAGCCGCCGGAGATCCAGGTGAGGAAAATCACTGAAAGAGATGAGATGGTCCCCAGTTGGGTCCCTGATGCTAAACTCAAGACACGGCCTTCGATTCCTCCATCCGCCCCGACCAGAGGCCAAACCTGGGCCTGGGGCGAGAGACCAGAAACTGCTCAGCACCAGTGTCACCAAGCTACAAGATGGGACACATCTATTGTTGAGACCAGCATAATGGAACAACTTTTGGCCAGAGAAGAAGAAGTGGAAAAGCAGTGAGAAGAAATTTCTAAACTGAGAGCTCAGCTGCATGACTGGAGACTCCTGGTGCCTCAGGTTGCATGAGCGCCACCCCAGGCTCCAGCAGCAGAGCTGCTCTGGCAGCTGCAGCACCTGCACCTTCCAGGATACCAGTACCACAAGTGGGGCCCCGGCCTTTCCGAGAGTTGAAGACCACTTACGATGGCGATGGAGCCACCCTGACATACTTTCTCAACATGGCCTCTAATTATATGATCGACTACGGGAACAGTTTCCCTGATGATGCCACCAGAATCAGATACATGAGCCAGCACCTCAAAGGAGAAGCAGTGGAGTGTGTCGCCAGCCAGTTCGACTCACGAGCTGAAGAAACGGCCGACCTGCAGCTGTTCATGCATTGACTTAGAGAAAGGTTTGAGGATCCTTTCTTTCAAGAACAAGCCAGATACCAACTGAAGAAACTGCGTCAAGGAAAAGGAACTGTTGGTGAATACACCCAAGAATTCAGGAAGTTAGCCACTAAGGTTCCGGAATGGAAAGATGATATTCTCAAGCAATTTTTCCAAGATGAATTAAATCCCATCATCTTGGATTGCTGCCTGACCCAAGGGGATTCTGCCAGTCTCCTGGGATGGATGAAACTAGGCAGAGAAGTGGAAAGCATCATGGAGAGTGTCCAGCTTGCCTGGCAAAGGCAAGCACAAGAAAGTGGTCGCTGAACCCTGGGACCATGAAAAATCACTTTCCTGGGCAGCTAGGAAAAGAAAAAATGACTTAAAGAAGGCACCTGTTTCCAGTGTGGAAAGAAAGGTCACATCACCAGCAAATGCCAGGGATCGAAGAAACCCACTGAAGAAAAGTCAGGCACCCCCCCATCCAACCTGTATTCCACAAAGCTGGCACCCTGAAGCCGACAACTAAACGTCCCAGCAGCGGAACCACTGCTGGAACTTGCGATGGTGAGGACAGCCCACTGAACACGTCCAACTTGGACAGCGATGATTGGGACCCTGACGAGTCCGCTAATGTAAGTACCACCAAAACTCGTCATGTATATGTAACAGTACCCTTACAAGGAAATGATGGGAAATTACAAATGTACACGGCCTTAGTTGACTCAGGCTGCACAACTAGTTTATTGAATCCCACTGTGGCAAAAGAACTTGCAGTAAAGTTTGAACCCCTAAAAAAGGCTGTCAAGTTATCTCAAATGGACGGCTCACCCATGGCAGGAGGCCCTGTATGGGAAAGGACAAACCTATCCCTGTTCAAGTGGGAAAATTTCAGGGGCAATTACATTTCCTAGTGCCCACCAAAATCGGGTTTCAAGTAGTCCTTGGGTACGACTGGCTAAAAAAACACAATCCCCAAATTGACTGGACACAAGACTTACTCAAGCATACCCATGACGTAAATCTAATGCCATACAAAAACCCCTTGACTGGGCACTCACTTTGAGTCCTGAGGAGCTGCAGAAAATTCCATTAGAGTACTGAGACCTGCAGAAAGCTTTTGAGGACCACAAAGCAGACCAACTGCCCCCACACAGAGACTTTGATTGCAAACTCAGATTAGTAGATGGAGCTAAAATTCCCAAACCCAAAATATATCCAATGAACAACCAAGAACTAGATGCTCTAAAAAGATTCCTGAACAAGAATTTACAATGTGGATTTATTAAACCCTCATCTGCTCCTACCACCAGTCCAATATTTTTCCGCAATAAAAAGGATGGAGGAGAACCGAGGCTTATCGTGAACTATAATTGAATTAATCAGGCAGTATTGCCTAATATTTATCCGATTCCTTTAACTAAAGATTTCTTAAATTGATTGATTAAAAGCAAATTCTTTACAAAATTAGACCTCAAGGAGGCTTTCCACAGAATACGCATGGATCCCGAAAGTGAGTGGTTGACTACTTTCTCAACCCCACTGGGAAACTACCAATGGACAGTTCTCCCTTTTGGATTACAAGCTGGTCCTGCAGCCTTCCAAATGTTTCTCAGTTCTGTATTACAAGATCTCCTCTACAAAGGTGTTGTTGTTTACCTAGATGACATTTTGGTCTATTCAGAAACCCTTGAAAAACACACTGAGCTCATACGTACTGTGCTGCAAAGACTCATAGACAATGAACTTGTTGTTAAATTTTCAAAATGCAAATTTCACGCTCAGACTTTTGATTACTTAGGGTACTGTATTTGCCAAAACACCCTAAACATGGACCCTGCCAAAATTGACACCATCTTAAACTGGCCAGCCCCCAAACCTAGAAAGCAACTCCAGCAATTCCTTGGCTTTGCAAACTTCTATCGTAACTTCATAGAAGGATTTGCAAGTATTGCTTTCCCTCTCACCGACCTCTTGAAAAAACAACCGATAACAAATCTAACCAATGCAACCACATCATCTGGACTGAAAAATGCTAAACAGCATTTGACACCCTTAAACAAAAATTTACTTCCAAACCACTTCTCTTATTCCCTGATACTGCCAAAGAATTTATAATTCAAACCGACACCTCTGACTTCACCATGGGAACTGTTCTTCTTCAATACGACACAAACAACCACCTAAAACCATGCGCCTTCATCTCCAAAATGTTCTCCGCCACACAATGCAACTGACCGATTTGGGAAAAGGAAGCCATGGCCATCCATTTTCAACTCACCTCATGGAGACACCTCCTTGAAGGTTCTAAAATTCCATTTCAAGTCTGGACTAACCACCGCAATCTTGAAACACTAAAAACCGCCAAAAAAACTAACCCCCAAACAAGCATACTGGACTGAATTTTTCCAGCGATTTAGATTCAAAATTGTTTTCAAACCTGGAAAAAGTAACATTTTGACAGATCCTCTCTCAGGACTACCCTGCCAGGAGCCTCCCTCCTTTTCTTCTCCAACCACAGAAAAACTTCTATTCTCCCCCAAAAAATTTGGATTACAAGTCGCTACCCATGCACAACAAAAAGCCCGAGAATCAGCCTCAACACTACTTGATTCCGCCTTCCAACATGCTCTAAAATCTGCCTACCAAACTCACACTTGGCTACAATCACACAAAGACTCAATCACTTGGGTTAAAGATTTGGCTTTCATTGGAACTAAAATCTACATACCACCATCTTGTCACATTGAAATTTTAAAAAGATACCGTGATTCCAAACATGCTGGACACTTTGGCTTTCTTAAAACTCTACATTCCATCAGGAAACTTTTCCACTGGCCAGGTCTTACAAAACAAGTCCAGGAATATATTAAAAACTGCTCCGTTTGCAACACCTGTAAATCCTCTTCTTTTAAGCTGCATGGGCTTCTCCAACCACTTTCTGCTCCTTCCTCGCCTTGGGACGTTATTTCATGGGATTTCATTGTTGGTCTACCCAACTCATGTGGTTTCCATACCATTTGGGTTGCCACCGACCATTTTTCCAAACAATCTCATTTCATCTCACTGAAAAAGGTTCTGACTGCTGAAAAATTAGCCCACCTTCATCAGCAACATCTGGAAACTCCATGGCCTTCCCTCCACAATCATTTCTGACAGAAAACCTATATTCACTTTTAAATTCTGGACTTCACTCCTTAAATCTCTCGGCATTTCCCAAAAACTCAGCAGCTCCTATCATCCACAAACTGATGGGTAAACTGAATGCACAAATCAAACCCTAGAACAATACTTATACTGCTTCGTCAATTCCAACCAAAATAATTGGGCACTCCTTACCTTTGCTGAATTTGCTTACAACTCTGCTTTGCACTCCTCTACTGGCAAAACTCCATTTGAAGTTGTCCTCGGCAGCACCTCAAAACCCTTTCCTTCATTACTCACCACCTTCTCTACAACTCAACCTACCTCACTCACGTCTTGGCTTACAAAAATTTCTTCTACTTGGGACTCTGTACGTCACTCTCTTGAAGCTTCAAAAGCTTCTCACAAATGCTTTGCTGACCAAAAACAACAACTCAGTCTTACATGCCAAGCTGGGGATCTTGTTTACCTCTCCTCCAAAAACATTTCCTCCAATGGCCCCTCCAAAAAACTCTCCCCCAAATACCTTGGTCCTTTCCCAATCAAACATGCCATTAATGATGTCACCATTGAACTTTCTTTGCCTGACACTTACAAACTTGTTCACCCTGTTTTTCATTCCAGCTTACTGAAACCAGCTCCTTCGAATTCTTCTTCAGAGAGTAACCCACCTACTCGACCTGCTCTTCCTGCTTCATGAGTTTCAACAATCCATGTTTAAATACTGCATTTTGCATTTTCATTTTAATTGTTGTCTTCCTCCTTTCCCCTTTCTTTTCCACTCCCTGCAACCTTTCCCTTTTCCCTGTTCATCACTGCTATGCCATATATCCATCCATATTTTTTGGGGGGACAGGCAGGATGTGAGGTAGCCCTCCATATCTTAGTTATGGGACATGTAGTAGGAATTAATTAGCAGCTTGCTTGTAACAAGGTATGAGAACCAGAGACCCTTAGATAAACAAAGCTAGGAATATAGTGATAAGTGCTGCCAGGCTAAACCAGAACTCCAAAGTCTCTTGCAGGTGGGATGAGAAACTCTTTGCCCTTAATGTTTTGAATGTTGCTAATTTCCTCATTTCACTCACTGAAGTCCTGTATTATGTATCACGCTCCTAATAAATAGTGTATTTGCACTGTTATATTTATGTGTGTGAATTCGGTTCCTGACAGGAAATCTTTAATGAATTTTTTTAAGAGAAAATGAGGGTGAATTGATGACTTTAGGATTTTGAACTTGCATGTCATGGTTCCTTTTTACATTTTTCATTTTATTGTTATCATGAAGGAGATATTACAAAAATTAAATATGATTATAGGTTGTTGCTATTAACATTTTCAATACATATCATCTGTTTAACAGAGGTAATAGACTTAATAGGAATTAATTAATGGTTTATTGAATCAAATAATAATGTTTGGCATTGACTAATAATGTTGATATTCAGTCTCAAATAGAAATCTAAGAAACTTAGAATTTAATATAGTAAAGGAGTATAAATAGAACAAGCAACAAATTTATTAGTAATTTTAAGTAAAGACTTTAAATTAAGTACATTTATATAAGTAGGAGCTATTAGCAATAAGGGTGAGAACCACTTTTAACTAGTTGTAATTTCTTTTATTATTTAGTGTAGTTATATTTGTTAGTTTAAATATGTCTTGCTTTTGTTTAATAATTGTAATGTGTATATTTGTTAGTTTAATTGTGTATTTTTAATTATGATTTTTTTTTCTCGAGATGTATTTTTTTTATGTTTGTGTTTTTCTTTTGTGTATATGTTTAAAATCTCAAAAAAATAATTAAAAAAATGATTCCCAGGACTTCACAGGGATGTGAAAATCTAATCCATGTAAGTTGCTTTGCCAGGCCCGACACTATTTTCCAGAAGGTAGCTAAATCATAGATAGATGATGCAGCAATTAATTTCTGTCAATTCATTCTCAATGTCTGCCTCTTTTTTTCTTAATTAAATTTTTATATTTCTTCTTAGCAACAGCCATTTTGCAGATATAGATGTTATATCCAGCTTCTTATATAATTTATATTTTTCGACAAGAGATTTCTTCATATCTAAACACTCTTGGTCAAATCAAGATTTAGACACGAAAGAATGGATATATTTTCTAGGAGGAATATTGCATAACAAAATTTTTTGCAAGTGTACAGTTAGATTCTGATACAAAATAAAACCTCTTCTGATGATCTTGCAGAGAGAAGGAAATCACTTCCTCTAAGACAACTTTCTGAGTAAAGGAGCTTGGTGGAGGCTTGCTCTAATTTAACAGTCCGTTTAACATGAGAAATCTGTTACCCTTTTTACTGGGGGTCCCAGGAGGGACACCTAAATAACCTTACAATTACACAAGATGAGGAAATTAGTCAAGAGCACTGGTTGGCACTACGAGAGGCAGGGTAAAGCAGCAGGATCTTGTAACCCAATGTTTTACGGGGTCAGGCCAAGTCAAGGAGCAGACTGTGTTGGAAATAGTGAATGATCTTTATTAAATACAGGCACACAATGTAAGCAACACACGCACACAGATAACTAAGGAAAATCAAGGTGTGAGTATGATAGTGGGATTTTCAGAGGGTTATTTGATTCGGGTGATACGAAATCTGTTCCTGCAGCCCGGAAAGAAGATAGAGAGCGATGCTGGGGTTTGTTGTATCTCCGCAAGTGGAGCTGAGGGGAAGCTCACCAAGCAAAGCGACAGCAAGGCGGTCTGGAACTCGGGAGCAATCCGAGGATGGTCTCGGAATCAGGGGTTTTTATAGGGAGAAATGTGACTGCAGGCTATGCCTTACTCAGTAAGAACAATGTGTTTTGGGTGCAAGACAAAGCTTGGGAAAAGGTCAGAATTTAGCATGATTGAGTTAAGTCTGAATTGACAATAGTGTAGCCAGTATGCAAATGTTCAGTACTTGGCATTTGAGTATACAGCTTGCCAGGTTGCCTGCTCGGGGCAAGGAGTTCTTTTTAAACAGCATGCATACATAATGAGGGTGTTTTCAGAGAGGTCTCCTAAAAGCGGTGATCTGGCTATTTCTGGCCTGCCTGGGAGGAGAATGGAATGTCCAGCAATTAGTGGCCGAGCCTAGCTCTGTGCTTGTCCGGGGGCCTCTCAAACACGTGGAGTGGGGTGGTAGAAGAGAGCCAAATTATGATATCAAAATGATATCTTTGGGGTGTCTCCAAGGAGGCCTAAACTGCAGTAACAAATCTTAAATCAGAATCCAAACTTAGCCTGAGTTCAAACTCAGCAAAGAGATTTTAAGATTGAAGGTTGCAATTATTGTTGTAGTAATTTTTATTAAAAGTTCAATCTCGAAAATAAAACCCTCCCACACACACTTCCATGCTTAAATCTTCCAGTTGAAATTGCTTATTTCCATTCCATACAAACATAATTTCCATATTACAGAAAGAAGAACACTTACATTATTTCTTCTTCGATTTCTTATACATTTATATCCTTACCCAAATCCAATACTCCTTTCCATTCTTTCTCAAAGTTCTCAAAGTTCTGGATAGATTTACTCTTCAAAGAAAATGCTAATTTTTCCATCTCTATCATATCCAGAACTTTTAACTTCCATTCTTTTATACCAATATATTACTTTTCTTTCCATTCCAGTGTTGCGCATATGTCAACCTTGCCGCAGTTATTAAATATAATAATATCTTCTGATGACTTCTTATTTCCCTTTGTTGCCCTAGCATATTTAACAGATAAGCTTTGGTTTCATTTCAAAATTCAGCTTACAAATTCTTGGAATTTCATCATGTACCCCCTTCCAAAAAAATTTTGTTATCTTACATGTCCACCGCATATGAAAAAAAGACCCTGTCTTTTCATCACATTTCCAACAATTCATTCATTTTATCATAACATCTTTTATTGTTTTGTCCTCTAGTTTTCGAGTTAGGAAATATTTATAAAATTGTGAAATTTTTTGTTTTGTTTTGGTAAAGATGATGTTTTCCAACTCATTGTATGCTTTTTGTGTGGATATACCTTCTAGCTTTTGGTCCATCATATAACACTCCTTCAATTGTAAATATGGGAACCAACTATGTTTAAAACCTTGTGCGGCTAATTCTTCCTGTGTTTGAATTCTTATTCCTTCTTGTTTATCTTGTAATATTAGGTGTTTATACCTTATCCACTCCTGATTTGGATCCAACCATTTCCCATATAGGGCTTCTTGTGGAGACAACCAAAGAGGTAATTTATTATATGTAGATTTCTTTACGTTTTTCCACACTTTGATTAATGATCTTCTTATGTAATAGTTCAAAAATTCTTTATCTATTTTTTCCTTGCCATACCATAGGTAAGCATGAAATCCAAATCTCATGTTCGATCCCTCTAGGGTTAAAAGTCTTTTATCTTTAAGAGTAATCCAATCTTGTAGCCAGCTCATTACATTCGTATGGTAATATAGCTTCAGGTTCAGTAAGCCACATCCACCTTTCTCCTTCTGATCTGTTAACAACCTCCATTTAATTCTTGGCTTTTTTCCGGACCATATGAATTTGGATAATCCTCTTTCCCATTTTTGAATTGGTTTGTCATTCATGATAATTGGCAAGTTTTGAAATAAAAAATTTAATTTAGGTAAAATATTCATTTTTATCACCGCTATACATCCCAATAGTGATAAATTTAAGTTGGTCCATTTTTTTTATTTCTTCTGCTATTTCTTTCCAGGTTTTACTGCAATTGTTGTCAAATAAATCTTTATTGCTTTCCGTAAAATATAATCCCAAATATTTTATTTTTTTCTCTATCTTAATTCCTGTCATTTTAGTAATCTCTTCTTTTTCTATTTGTCTCATGTTTTTTGTCATTATATACGATTTATCTTTATTTATTTACCAGCCGCTTCACCAAATCTTCTTAATTCCTTTAGCAGTTCCTTGATCCCTGTTGTTGGCTCTTCGATAAAAAAAGCCAGGTCATCTGCAAATGCTCTGAGTTTGTGCTCCTAGCCTTTGATTTTAATTCCTTTTATTTCTGATCTTGATCGAATGCTGTTATTTAATATTTCCAGTGTAACTATAAATAAAAGGGGAGAGATTGGACACCCTTGTCTTGTTCCTTTACAGATCTTATTCTGATAACTCATCATTTATTATAAGTTTAGCTCGTTATTCTCTATAAATCTGTTCTATCCATCCAGTGAAATTCTCCCCGCATTCCATTCTTTTTAATACTTCTATCATGAATGACCATCTAAGGTTATCAAATGCTTTTTCCGCATCGAGGAAGAGAATAGCCAATTTTTTTTCATTACTTTTGTCGAAGTGTTCAATCACGTCTAAAAGAGTTCTTGTATTGTTTCTCAGCTATTTGGCAAAAAGCCATTTTGATCCGAATGTATAACGTTCTGAAGAATCTTTTTAAATATTTCAGCCAGAATGGTTGTGAAAACTTTATAATCTGTGTTTAGTAGAGATATGGGTCAGTAGTTTTCTAGCTGTCGATGATCTTTCCACTCTGTTGGGATTAGTACTATATTGGCATATTTCCATGTTGCTGGTATCCCTTCTTGTCTAATTTCATTTAACATCTTAGTCAAAGGTTGTAGTATCTCTGACTGAAATGTCTTATAAAAACATGCTGTATAACCATCTGGTCCAGATGCTTTAGATAATTTCAGCTTTTTAATCGCTTCTGCCACTTCTGCTTTTGAGATATCTACATTTAACAATTTCTTTTGTTCTTCTGATATTTTTGGGATTTTCTTCTTATCCCGATATTTCTTTGTTTTGCTATTCTCTACTTCTTGTGGTAAATCTTTTTGATACAAAGTTTTATAGTAATTTTGAAAGATTTTTTTAATTTCTCTTTGTTCTGTAATTTCTTTCTGTCCTCTCTTCACTTTGTATATTCTTCTTTTTTCCCTTTCTTTTCTGAGTTTATAAGCAAGCCATTTACCAGGTTTGTTTCCGTGTTCAAAATAATTTAAATGACTGTATTTTATCTTCCTTTTGATTTCTGCCATATTTTTTGCTGCAATCTGGGTTTGCAAGCATTTCACTTCCATTCTTAATTTGGAATTGGTGATATCATTTCGCAAGTCCTTTTCTTTCATCTGTAATGTTTTCCACATTTCCTGCATCTGTTGCTCTTTCTTTTTCTTCTTCTGGGCTCCAATTTGCATCAAATGCCCCCTGATGACTGCTCTGCCTGTGTCCCAAATGGTGTTCATTGACATATCTGAACATATATTGTCTTCAAAATATTTTCTGCTAATGTATCTTAATTTCTTAACTTGCTCATCATCTTTAAGCAAGGTATCATTCAACCTCCAATTATATTCATTTTTTTGCTTGGCTTTTAGTCGTAGAAGTATTGGATTATGATCTGAGGTTGGTTTCAGTAAGATCTCCATGTCTTGTATGTAAAATATGTAAAGAGTTAGATAAAAACAGATCTATTCTAGACATTGAGTCATGTCTATCTGAATAAAAGGTATAACCTTTTTCTGATCCATGTTTAAACCTCCAAACATCTATTAAAGCCAATTCATCAATCATTTGGAAAAAAGTTTGTGGAAGCTTCCCCTGGTTCTTTCTTATTAATCTTCCTGATGTTCTATCTTCTATTGGACTGAGGACCCCATTCATGTCTCCTAAGATTAATACATTGTCATGTTGATTCTCATTAATGAATTTAACAATTTGTTTCCTTAATTTAGCATAGAATTTTTCCTTGTTGTCTTGAGGCAAGTATATTCCTGCGAATAAAAATGTCATTCCAACTAAATTAGCTTCTAAAAGCAGACAGTATCCTGCAGGATCTGCAAATAACTCTCGTGCCAAGTGGTTATTATTAATATACATCACCACGCCTCTCTTTTTTGTGGTAGGAAGCCGTAAAGCATTGACCCAGCTTCAAATTTTTATGTACTTTATGTCACTTTGGGCTATTCGTGTTTCCTGTAGGCAGATTATATCCGCTTTTATTTTTTCTAGATAGTGAAAAACCTGTCATCGCTTGTATTGTGAATTAATTCCTTTGGTATTCCATGATATTAATTTTAAATCTCTATTTGCCATTTTTCACTTTAGCAATTTTCTTCTGTATATTCAACTTCACTCTCTAATTGTCGATCTCCCTCTTCTTTTTCTGAACTTCTGTCTTGTCCTTCCTCTGAAGAATCTGTTTCTCCCAGTCTTTGATCTCCTCCTTCCGCTCCATGTTCTTCCTGATCTTTTCTTTCATGTGGATGTTGTCCATACTTTTTCTTATCTTTTCTTTCTGTTCTTTCCAAATCTCTTTTCAGCACTTCCATTATTTCTCTTGCTTTATCTATGTTATTAACTCTATATCTCTTTTGCTTATAATTGAAGAATACTCCTTCTGTTTGGTTCCAGGTATAATTTATATTGTTTTTTAGGAGCAATTGTGTTAGAAATCTATATTCTTGATGTTTCTTTAGGATTTGAGCCGGTATATCTTTAAAAAAATTTACTTCTTGCCAGTCAACGTATAATTTTTCTTGGTAACTTTTTTGGAGTATTATTTCCTTTGTTCTCAAATTTGTAAAGCTTATAACAATGTCCCTTGGTGGATTTCACTCTTTGGCTATTCTTGAGTTTACTCTAAAAATCCGTTCTATACCGGCATGCAATTTCTTCTCTGGCAACTGGGTATAGTCCATTAATACTTGTAGTATTTTTTCATAAATCTGTTCCTGGTCTTGCTCAATTACACCCCTTAATTTCAAACAACGTTCCCTGTATCTCATGTCTAGTCTATTTACTCTTAATTCTTCTATTACCTGTTTCTCTCTTATCTGTTGTGTCTTCTCTTCCACTGATTTTGTTCTTTCCTGCAATGCAGTCATGTCTGCTTTTAAAGTAGAAATTTCCTTTACCATTTGGTCCATTTTGTTGCTCAGTGCATCTGTTTCTTTTTTGATGTCTGCTTTAATTTCAGCTCTTGTCTCCTTCATATCCTGTTGTATTTCTTGTCTAATTTCATTTCTAGATTTTCTAAAATCAAATTCTTGTCCGCTGATACTGTGGCCATATCTAAGGAAGCTCTTCTTGGTTGTAGAGCTGGGACTTGGTTTGTTGTTTGTCTAGTTTGTACTCTTCTTGGAGCTGTACCTGTAGCCATTTTTAGCTCCTATCATTGCTAATAGGTTAGTTGATTCACTAGTACAATATAAATCTATAATACTACTTTTCAATTATAGAGATAGATCACTAGATGGTGCTACAGACCACTATACCTCTGTTGCTAGGCTTTTCTATCTGTTTATGTTATACAGTTATATCATACGGTCTGTTTATCTTTTCATTCTTAACACAGCTGTGCTATTCACTTATCAGTAGCTCTTGGAACTTCAAGGTCATTCAATATATAACTGTTACTTGCCACAGAATTTAGAAGGTAAATGTATCAGAGCAGAATATAACAAATGAAAGCCAATAGTCAGTATCTTAAGTCTAATGTCCAACACAATTACATGAATTTTGTCTTAAAATTAATAAAGTTTTTAAATTAATTCCCAGTATAAGGTCCCAAAAATGTATTTTATAGCTTTCTCTCTGTATCTCAGTCAACTTTTCTTGCCAAAATTGATCCTATATATAACCACAATACGTATTAATCGATTTTATCCATCATATTTATAAACACTTATTAAATTTGTTATTTACCCAACTATTTACTATTAACTCAATTATATTACATTATATTATTTTATAAATCAAATTTCTTTCACCAAACCAGCTTCTCCTCAACAGTAATAATACTTAGGTCCCCCTCTTTCAGTCCTGTTATCTTCTTTGGAGACACTTCTGTTCTATTTTCCCTCCTTTTATGCCAGATAAAGTCGCTTTAATTCAGCCTTAAAAATCAAGCAGCTTTCTGTCTCTCTACTGTCTGTAATCTGCTCTCCGCTCTCCACTTTCACACACCTCCATTCTCACTCTCTCTCCAAGCTTGTTACAGTTTCTTCACGTAAAAAGAATTAGTAAAATGTCTTTCGCTACTTTGTTCTTCTGAGCCTGGCAGGGAGCCAAAGAGAAGAATAAAAAAGAGAAGAATCAAAATTAAAGAAGCCAAGAAAATAATTGAAAAGAGATAAATCTATGCCTCCAGTCTTGAAATGTTTTGCTTGTCCAACAAAAGAAATCCAAGTCTTGTAAAAGTTCCTTTTTTTTTTTTTTTGGTCCAGTTCACACTGATTAAGATATTTTAACTTATGACTTGACAGACTTATAAACTCAGTCTTTTAATGTAGTAATTTCCAAAACTCCAATAGTTAGTCCACTGCTACCGTTCTTTATGGCTTCTCTCCTCTATGCCATTTTCCATCAAAAGAAAAGCTTATAAAGTTTGTATATTTCATAAAGTTCAACAGGACCTCCCATCTCTTGATAAAGAAAAAAGCTGAAAAAAAGGATTTGTAGTCCAAAACTTAGGGATACGGGATGTAAATCCTTGAAAGAAGTAAAGTTATTCCTGTAGCCAATTTGTTTTATGGAATTATCTAAGTTGTTTATTTTCGTCATTGTGTACTCAGTCCCAAAAATGTCAAAATTCTTCCAATATTACTAAGGTAGACAGCAACTAGGTGTTAATCCAAATGTATAAATGTTCCCCGCTTACTGAATTTAAAAAGATCCAGGCATTGCTTCGCTGAATATTCTTCAACGCAAAAGACAAGCGACCATGGTGGCTCTTCGATCCCTGTTTTCCAGCCAGCTTGCCTTCCCAGTGACGAACACCTCAGCAAGCCTGCTAAACAATAAGGTTCCCCGCTGAGCCCCTTCTGGACTTCCTTTACCGGGGGAGTACCGATCCAGGCATAAGGGAAAACTGACAATCTTCTTTAGGATCATCAGTTTTATCCTTTGTTGGTAAAGAAAGCCTGGAATAGCCACTCGCTGCCACAGTCTAGAGACCGTGATCATCCTAGGCTGCCATGCGTTTCACCGCCGAACTGGAAGTCCCCATAAATTAGTACTATTACAAATATCAATCTATCAGTCAAGGCACTTAGATAATCAATTAGAACACAGATGAGAAATCTGTAATTAATTACTAATCTATCACCAATATTCAATTATTAAATAATAAATAATCAGTTCAAACAATCAGGTTCTCAGTTTCCAATATCTTTATAAACAATGAATGATATTGAATTATTTTTTAAATTTTTATACTTTCAGTTCTTTTTAACCATTATTCAGGTTTTTAACAGTTCAGCACTTGATGCTTTTATCTATAATATAAAAACTGAGTATTATAGTCTTTTATCGTGACTATCTTACCTTGCTTCTATTTTAGTCTAATTTATTTGTATTTATACTTATACCAAAGTTTTACCTTTTAGGCACTTGGCTCGTAAGGTTATAAACTTAGATAATCCAAAGACTATTAAATAGTTATTTCTCAACAAACAAATCAATTAGTATTTTAACAGACCTTTAATTAACCAACCAACAAGTTTTTATCAGATTTGATTTTAGCATAAAAAAGTATAGGTCTAATGACTTGAATTTTTAAGAAATGGCGTAGTAATCACATTTAGCCACTAGAGTATAGTGTAAGTTCCAATTTACTTGTCAGACTTGCTCTGCACTTTGGTTATTTCTTCACAGTATGTGTTTAAATGTGGCTTATCTTTAACCTTGAAGAACAGGTGCATTCAGTTAGTGTCTTGGTGTGGGTCTGGAAGCAGCCTTTGGAATGTTATGGTGTGAAAAGAGACTTTGGGCAAGCAGCCTCTTTCCAATGGAACAATGCAAATCAAACAAAGTTCACGATGTTTACTAAATTTCCCGATGATTCCTCTTCCTTCACTGTCTCCTGACTAACACGGTTTTCTGTATGAGAAGGCATTTCCCAATCTAAACCACTTCACAGTCTTTCAAACCAAAACTAATAATCCAAAAAGACGCAGTCCTAATAAGATAATCCTGTAAGAGACATTATTTCTTATCCACGTATTTCCTCTTTTCTAGTCCAGGAAGTAGACAGAGAAGATTATAGAAATGTAAATCACCCTCGCGTTCCCCTCTCAGCTATGCCGTTAAACTGGTAGTATCTCTTCAAGAATTTCTTCTTCGAGTACGGTGTTCAGCCTTGTAATATTAGTCTGTCTGTTCAATCCAGTTCTATTACCAGAAAGTTCGGATAGTCCAAATTAGACCGGTTAATTCCAATTAGTCCTATTAGTCCAGTCAGTTCTGAGATATGTGTATGTTACGTAGCTATAAGCACTGTCCAAGGTTTAATTTATCCCAATAGTTAAAGAGTTATTTTGAGTTATTATCACTTTTAACATATCTTTGCTAATATGGCTGGTAAAGTGTCTTATTGACTTATTATAATTGTTCAATTCTTAATCCTGAGCCTGGTTCAATAATAGAGGGGTGCTTACCATACAGCTAGGGTAACTTCAGTTCAAGATTACCTTACCTTAAATTCTTGGAGTTTGATACTTGCAGCTTGGAAATCTTAAAGTCTTTAAAAAAGCAGCAGTGAGCCTTTACCCTGAAGCTGGGGCCGTAGCGGGGTAATGGCAACTTGATCCCCTCTGCGATGTCCATGATGGGTTCAGACAGTAGTCCGACGATCTGCCCTTTCTCTCCGGGCAGTAATCACTGGAAATCAGATCTAGCAAGTCCCTCTGGGCTTCTTTTCCCAAAGAAGCAACTTCATCCCATCTTTCTTTGGAAAAAGACAGGTACTCGACCTCAATTGTCAGGCTTACTTTCACAGCTGCGTTAAGTGCATCCTAGCAGCTCACGATGCTGTTGGAAGTCCAGGCTGCATAACCTTTTAAAAACCCACCTCTGGTTCTTCTCCACCATCCAGTATCTGTCCAGCTAAGGACAGCTCACAACACAATTCCTTAGCACCACAAACTCTCGCCCACGCTCCTAATGCCCCCCCAATAAAAGAGATGATCAAGAGAAAGGAAGTATAGGGCCACCCTGCCAACCCACCAACTCTTCCTTCTCCTTTCCATGAACCTTGGATGCCTGCTTTCCTCACCATGCCTTGGCCCCTTCCCACACATACACACATTTTGATGTTTGTGATTTTATTACTTTTGCAAGGGCCTGCAAACCCTAACTCTAGTGAATGTGGAGGGCCAACTGTGGCTCTTTCTGCATGAGATGGCAGAAACGCCTTATGGCATCATAGGAGCAGAGTTTATGGCTTCATTTCTGCAATGTTTCTGCAACACTGCATTCTACACTGTCCTCCGCTTGAGGCAGCAAAGACCGCTTTCTTGTTCCGCACTACAGTGTTTGTCATCACTCCCCTGCTCCGCCTATGGCCCGCCCCAGCCCATTTCATTGGACTTCTTTTTTTTTAAATCTTGGGAAGGACGTCCCTACACAGACACGACATCATGTGTACTGAGCCAGGCCCACCCTGAACCCGCCCATTCCTGTGACAATGCGCTCCAATGGTTCCACATGTAGTTGCAGAAATGTAGTAGAAGCGGTCTCAGGGAGTGAAAATGCATTTTTTCCGTTGCTCAAATGTGACACTTTAACAACAGGCAAAGGTGTGCCAGCAACTTAACATCAACTTAATAGCAACGATGTTGTGCAGATGCACATCTCCTCAAGCCATTGCAGCTACGCAGTAACTACACTGCGCAGAAAGGGCCTGTGTGTGTATATAAACACACACACACACACACTTGTGGTTGAGAATGAATTAGAAATTTTGGTTATAATATGCAAATAGATTAAAAGAATATATGGACAAAGGAGTTAGTAATCAATATCATGTTAAGATCTTAAATAATTATTTCTTTAATATTACGCATTTTAAAAGGATGCATTGTGATGTATGATATTAGAAAAATTGGTTCGAATGCATAAGAATATGATAGCAAAACTAGGTGAAAGAGAGTGGAATTCCATCTACATGTGAAAGAGGAGATGAAGCTGATAATTTTATTAGTTATATATAATTTGATTGTTTTAACTAGAGGATTTTTAGTGATATATACTAAAAACTGATTTTTAGTGATTTTTAGTGATACATACTAAAAACTGAATTATTTGGTTGGTTGGTTGATTGATTGAGAAAACCTCTTAAGTCCTTCTAGTTATTCTGTAACTATTTGATTTCCATCTTCATCTGATTCAAATCCTCTTTCAGTTGTTTTAACTCCTTAATATCTTCTCTCATGCTCTTAAGTTCAGTCAATATCATCTGAATTGTGTCTCCTTCCTTGCCTGCTGCACTGAATCTCTCCTAGTTAAGCTCGTAGCTTGTGTCTGTTTTGTTACTCTTTAAGAGGTCATTTTGACAGTTGGAAAAAAAAAAAAAAAACTTACAAAATACTTGTAATAACTCTTCTCCACCACAAGAAGTAAGGACAGCACAGTCCTTCTATCTAGGAAAAATAACTCACTTTCCAGGAAGCAGAATCAGGCTTAGAGTTAAAGGTTAGTAAAACATCATACCCTGTTACTCTTCCAGCCATGTGGCAATCCTTGATCAAAAGATAAACAAACGTCTTCCTCTTCTTTAAGACACCATTTCTGGTGAGCATTTTTATGAACTTTTAGTACATTTTAGTATCTTTTAAAATAGCCTCTTTAAACATTCCAATAGATGATACCCTCAGTCCTTTAAAAGTCCACTTCCAGGCACATATTTAACAAGACACTCCCCATAGGGGGCAATTTAAAGTTAAGTTCTTTTAAAGACTTTAGCTGATTGGGGGAAAAAAACATTTAAGAACACAGAAGTATTACTTGCAAAGCTTAGTGCTTTCATCCACTGAAGAGACCTTTCTAGGCCTGCATTCCCTCCTCTCCCTACTCCCCACCCCTGCCCCAGGTAAGGGAATTGATTCTTTAGCTAAGAAACAAGGAAGTACTTAGTCTTTAAACTTGAACCAGGAGCTTTTTTACTCATGGTATCAAAAAATTAGATCATTCTCAAAGGAATTTCAAGGAAAGAAATATACACACATGTGAAATTTCATTTACCCAAAAAATAAGAGAACAGTTGCATCCCCTGAAGCCTGTGTTCCCTCTGTGTTCCCACATATTATAGTAATTTTAAAAAGCAATAAAGCACCCACTGAACTACCTTTCTCAGGATGTTCCTCATCACATATTTTCTCAAGTGTTTCTCAAGTTCTTCATTTGGAGATAACACAGAGGCATTTCTCAAAATCTCTAGTGAAGGAAGGTAAGAACATTTTGACTCAGGAAAGAAAAATGTATGGAGGAATTACAATACCTAAGTCACATTTGCTATACCTAGTGGTTGCTTCCCTACCATCCTACTTGCATCCTCTCTAATGTAATCTGTTAGCTTCCAGAATAAATTGGATGAGGGTGCTAGTCTCTGCAAATTGTATCTGGGACAAGTGCAGCTTCAGAGAATGCCAGCTACCTATCCCTTTGTTAACGGATTTCATGGATCGGGAGTCTGAAACTATTTGGCTATGATTTTGTGGAGTATCACAAAAATTCCACAAATATTTGGACAGGAGTTTGGTTAACTGTACAAGGACAATCAACATTTTGTGATGAATTGATGTAGTAAGCAAAATAAGGTAATCTTGTGTGTTTTGGACTAGGCTGCTTATTTGGCTGAGTTGTTTAGAAGCTTACTTGTGTGTTTTTGTGGATGTAAGGCCATATGGTTTGCCAAAGCAAATGGTCTAAGGAGTAGCAGTTCTGTGTTGAGAGGAAATGAGTCACTGACTTAGTTGGAGGCAGAGCTAGCTGCTACTAGCTATCTATGCAGCTGATCCCTTAGTCTCTGGAGCCCAGTAAACAGGGGTTTAGCTAACAGGACCAGGACAACACATGTTTTGTGTGGGCTTTTCATGGAGGAGTTTGAGGAACAGTCCTAGAGTGCTGCGACATTCCCTCTATAAGACGACTGAATATGGATGGAAAAGGAGCTGCTGTACAGACTGACAACATCTCCACTATGTTGGTGTTGATAGAAGCTGAGTGCTGATTTGGGTTATAGCTTCTGAAATGCATGACTCAGAAAAGTAAATAATGTGTTTATCAAGCCTAAAATACAAAGCAGAAAGTTTTTGTATTGTGGAATGTGTGTCTATTACTCAGAGGGTAAGCACTCACCAGTTCCAGGAATAAAGCCAGCCTAAGTTGGTGAGACAACATGAACAATGAGCTGGCCCATAATGAACCCAAGAAAGGTGTTATATTAGAAGGGTTGATGCAATCAGATAGCTGAGGTAATCTGATGGAGGGTCACTGAAAAGAAGCAACCACTAAGATCTCTTCTTCTGATTGAAGGAAAGCAATGTTTATATAAATGAAGTCTAATCCAAGATATTTAAAATTAAATTTCCTTTAAGCCCAAAATCCTTTGTATTAAACCGTACACATATATTTGGGGAAAAATGTCATCGGATTCTGGAGAGTTTTACTAAATATAGTCTCCACCACAAGGATTCTGTTTGCAAAAGTTTGAAAAGTAAAATCACTTCGGATACTGATCGTTGGTTAGAAAATCTAATTGAAATGAAAGAGCATGACCTTTTGACTTGTCAAATTAATGAAAAATATATGGTTAAAGTAGAAGAGGAATGGAGAGATGGGTAAACTTACCCTAAAGTAATCTTGATGATTTTAAACAAGCTCTTTATTGATGACGGTAACAATAAGGAATTTTGTGTACCTCTTTTACTTCTCTTTAAATGATTAAGTAACAATTAGTTTGACCTTTGTCAGACAGAAAATGGCAGACTTTATTAAGCCATGTTAAAAGAGAAATCAACTCTGGAAGTTGGTTTAATTACTTCTATTTTGAACATTGTCCAAGAAATAGGTAAGAGGAACTTCACAAAGGATTATACTTTGATAAGACTGGAATCTTAAGATACTAATGTATGATACTATACTAGCATATATCCGGTAGTGGAATATGCTGCCTCAGAGCGTGGTGGAGTCTCCTTTGGAAGTTTTTAAGCAGAGCCTGGATGGCCATTTGTTGGGAATGCTTTGATGTGTGTTCTTCCATAGCAGGGGGTTGGACTGCATAGCCCCTGTAGTCTCTTCCAACTCTATGATTCTACATTATTTTATCATATTTTTGTCTTTTTCTTCCTTTTTGTAACATACTAATTTTTTTATCAGGGTAGTGGAGGGTAGTGAAAGAAAAAAAGTAATCTGAGTGCATTTTTTGGAAAAATCTTTCAACTGGTCTCTAGAAGGTTCTTGGTTTTTGTTTACTTCTATAAGGTTTACCTGACCTGTATGTTTAATTTCACATGCACATATTGCTAGTTTTGAATAATAAGTTTGCTGAAATATGTTGAACTGCTCTTCTTTTTTGTGGTGTAGAAACCTACAACTACTCTGTCCATGTTATTTCTGCTTCTGGTACCAAATTTTCTCCTAAAGTAATGCTCAAGAACATATCTACTTTGTTAATTTAGAAATGCCTGAGCTTAAGAATTTTTAAGTGGAGGGTTTATGCTAAAGTCTGTCTGGACTTTACCATAATTCATGAGGTGGGAAGCCCAGGCAATCAGAAATCGATAAAAGGGACCTCTAAGCAGATATAGATTAGCTGACAAATGGGAAAAAACAACCACCAAACCTTAATCACTCAGTCTAAAGAGATAAGTGGTTTCAGTAGTATTGCCTGAGAATGAGAGGAACTATATCTGTTGGAAGTGCGAGCTGATGCCATTGCACATGTGCCTAGGGAAAGGGTAGTTGCCTTCACAACCTTTCCTCCCTGTAAGAACCATAAAGTACTAAATTAACAAAAATAACTCTATAAAACTGTCCTTTAAGGAAGATTGAACTGCTGGAGTCATCATTAGGCTTCATTTGGTACTTATCTGAATGTGTCTGAAAGAATGCTCTGCTGCTATAGTTGCTTCAAAGTGAACACAATAGAAAATGGTAACTCTGTTAATAACATTGAATATGTTGAATAAAAGAGCAAACAGAGTTGGAAAAAATATCAGGAGGCCAACTTACCAAGAAAATAAAATATTTAGGAATATCTGTCACAGAGAAGAATCAAGAATTATTTGGTAATAATTATCAAAAAACATCGAAAGGCATTAAAAATGATATGGGAAAATGGAGTAAATTAAATCTGTCTTTCTTGGGGAGGATTAATGCTTTTTAAAATGACTTTATTACTTAAATTTATGTTTCTTTTCCTAAATCTGCTGATAATTGGAATGAGAAAGTGTTTAAAGAATGGGAAAAAGAAGTTCACAAATTTATTTGTTAGGCAAAAAGCCAAGAATAAGATTTAAAATATTACAAGATGCAAAAGAGAGAGGCGGACTAGATTTATCATTGTTTAAGATATATTACTATGCCTGTTGCATGGACTGGAATAAGGATTGGATTTTTGTTAGAAAAATCATTGACAAAAAATTTGGAGGAATTTGAGAATAGATTTGGATGGCATGGTTATTTGTGTTACAATAAGTTAGCGGCGAATAAGGAATTTTGTAATCATTGCATCTGAAAATCCTTATTGATGGTTTGGCTACAGATAAAGCAGACATATTACATAAATCTCCTAATTTGCACATCACCTCAAGAAGTGTTGAAAATTACCCCAACAAAACAAGAAAAATAACTAACATATTATGATATACTGAAATGGGAGGGAGACAATCCAAGAATGAAGATGGTGGAAGAACTGAAAGTTGATGGACATGAATTAAATTGGTTCTCTTGGCAACAATTAAAAGAAACGTTTAAAATGGACCAAAAATTATACAGATTTGAGAGAAAAGAAAATGAATTGGACTTACTGTTGAAAGAAAATCAAAAGAAGAGAATCTCTAAACTATATAAACTACTATTAAAGAGGGTAAATAGAATCAGATATAATAAAAGGGAAGATGATTAAATGGGCTCAAAATGTAGGTCACCCAATTCAATTAGATGCTTGGGAAAAAGTACTGAAAACAGATATAAAAGTTATTCCAAATTTAAATATAAGAGAAAACTTCTATAAGATGATGCACAGATGGTATATGACTCCAGAGAGGTTGCAAAAAATAGCAAAAAATGGAGAGGCAAAGTATTGGAAATGTGGGGAGAAGGTGGGAACCTTTCTTCATATGTAGTGGACTTGTCAAAATGTAAAGAAATTTTGGAAATGAATTCATGATGTAATTCAAAAAGTTTGTGAAGTGAATTTTGAATTGGTACCGGAATTTTATTTGTTGAATATATTAGGTCAGAATCAAGAGATTAGAAGACACCAAAAGATAATATTGTATTTGATTATGCAGGACGGTTGACATGTGCTAAGAATTGGAAAGAAAAAAATAGAAATTAATTTAGAAGAATGGAAACTAAAAGTGTTGGATATGCTTGAGACTGAAAAATTAGCATATTCTTTAAAAAAAAGTCTGTTCAGAACTTTGAAAGAGAATGGAAAGGGGTAATGGATTGATTAAAAATATAATTACATGTGATGATTAGGTAAAAATGTATTTGTGTAAAAACGGAAGATTCATTATGGAAAAGATAGTAATGACTGAATGGGGGAAGAATAATATAGGGATGGGGGGGACACACCAGGTCTCCAGGTCCAACACTCAACTACATCATGCTGGTTCTCACAATAATGTGATACGTAGGAGCAAAACTATTAGGAATCATGCTGTGAGTTTAGAAGTATACGATTGATTTCAAGCTCTCCCTTCATTAGTGGTACCCAGAACTGGACATAGTATTCCAGGCAAGGTCTAACCAAAGATAAATAGAGTGGTGATGTAGCTGAATTCACACTCTGAACTTTAAGAAACCAGATCTCAATAAGCTTAAAGAAATATGGTGATATCAGAAATGCTCAAAAGGAGGAAATTTGTCATGATGCATTTTAAAGACAGGATAAAGCACAACTGCAAAGAATTCTAATTAGAATGAAAAATAGAGGGTGGCTGAAGAAACCACGATGGATAAAGAACTTTCAGATGAGCTGAGATTTAAATGTGACCTGTACAACTAAGGAAAAGAGATTTCACCTAAACATTAGGCAGAACTTGCTGGTGTAAGAGCTATTCAACATTGGAATACACTACCTCAGAGTGTGGTGGAAATCTCCTTCTTGGAAATTTTTAAACAAAGGCTGGATGGCCAACCGTTGAGAATGCTTTCATTATGCATCCCTTTATAGCAGGCAGCTGGACTGGTTGACCTTAGTGATCCGTTCCAACTCTATGATTCTATCATTATAAGAAATGTATGAGTCAGGCTATCTAAAGGATCACAGCTTCAGGTGAGGCACCACTCAATCCCTTCATCCACACAGGTACATTTGGTGGAAATGTGGGTCTTCTCTGTGGCTGCTCCTATATCCTGGATCCCCCTTCTTGGGTGGCTAAGCCAGATCCCTCCTTGCAGTCTTTCCTCCATCAGGTAAAGACTTTTCTATTCCAGCAAGCATTTGGGAACTGATGGTTTTATAGAATGGTTTCTCCATTTTGGTGCTGTATTGTTTTTAATCTGTTATTAAATGTATGTTTTATTTGATTTAGGGCAAAAAGGTTCAAAAAAGATACTGCCAAGCTGGAATATGTCCAGAGAAGGGCAACCAAAATGGTAAAATGTCTGAAACCCAAGCCCTATGAGGAGTACAATAGAGAGCTGGGTATGCTTAGCATGTAGAAGAGAAGACGGAGTGGTGACATGACAGCCATCTTTAAATCCTATTCCCACACTAAAACCATTACACCATGCTGGCTCTCTCTTCATATGGATCACTAAGAAAGCCCTGGGAAACATGCAGAATTATCAATATCAACACCAAAAAATCCCCCTTGAGTTGATGCTCCACATTCCTTCTCATACTGTTATAGGCCCATGCTGATTTGGCTGTGAACTTTGAGGCCGGAAATGTAAAGTGTAACATAAAACATAAAGACTAGAATACAAAGCAATAAGCTGTGTGTATTGTAGAATGTGTGCATCTCACAGACAGCTTAGTTCCAGGCAAAACACCAGTGTAACTATCCACATTGAGATGCAAATATAAACAATTTGACTTGACTGATAATAAACTCAAAGCAGAGACCTGATTCCTAAGAGATTGTTTCATCCAAAATAACTCAGAATTTAAAAAGAGGAGAGAGGGAAAATTAATCTGATTTTGGATGAGATAAAAAGAAAGGAGGAAGAATTGAGGAAATTTTCATCAAAGACAGCTATTACAAATCAAACCAAGATTTTACAGAGGCAGGTATCTATGCCAGTAGTGCCAGAGATGGAAATAAAGATGATGTCAGCATTAAATTCCATTAAATGCTTAATTCCAACCATGATGATCTTGCAAATGTCATTAAAATACTTTTCAGTTGAATATATAAGCCATCTTTCACTCCAACTAACCAAGGCAAATGTAACAATAACATTTTAATGTTGCTAGGCCACATGCATCCTGGCTTTCATCTGTGAAATGCTGGAGTATACGCACCAGTAGACAAGACAATTCATTGTTGGATCTAATTTCTCCTCTAAATGGGGCTGGCAGGAGGAAAAGGGGAAAATCAAGAACAGACATATGGCCAAGTTCTGTTCCCCAGGTGTTCCAACTCTTGCTTCATTAATTTTCTTTTCTTTCAACAATGTACAGATGTTGGAGGAATGGGCACAGGACTGCATTGATGTCAGAAGCGTAGCTAGCTGGTACAGTCCTGCTCCTTGCTCCCTGCATTAAGGCAACAGAAGTAGGGGCATCTCCAACAACAGAAGTTTTTCCAGTACAATAATTAAGTTGCACTTTCCAAGACCAGAAAATGCATTGGAGTTTATTGAATTCATCCACACAACAACTCAAGTGAAATACATCACCATTATTTTATAATTAGGTCAATTTGGGAGATAAGAATGTATCCCAGAGCCATATTTTCATCCACTGAACAATACCAGCTCTTAACTGGCAGTTGGAAAATATTAGAATGAGATTTCCTTCATCATTGCATGAGTGAGTGAAGCTCATCTAAGAACAGGATACACCTCAGTTGTGTGGGGTATTATTAGAAGGCCAAAACTGGAAAAATACTCTAGTATGGAAGATTTGGGAAATGCCAGTAATACATGGGCACAGAACCACCTAACAATCTCAATACAGTTCACAAACTTACCAAAAGTGTCACAAGTGCGATCTTGATACAGATAGTGTGCACATCTTTCAAAGAACTCCTCAGTGTCAAATTCAGGAACATTCTTAATGTACCTTACCTGAAAGTGAACAGAAATATAGTCATGCAGAAATATTTTTCCCATATCCTTTTTATCTGTTACCTCCAGCCATTCCCTCTACCTCATGACACAGCAAGCTTATTACCAAAGGTGGGCTAGCGCTTTCCTGCCCTGGCTTCACCACATCTGCCCTCTTGCCTCCAGCAGCTATTGGCAGGGAAACAGTACTTTCAGAACTTGGAATATTAACCAGTTGATTAGTGAAGAAGCAGTCCCTGAGTTGTCATTCCTTTTCGAATGAAGTTAGTTTGGGTATAGTAACTTCTTATTCTGATTTCTCCATTTGTTAGAACAGTAGCAGTTGCAGCAGATGATGAACAGAATCACAGATACGGTTCTATACCATATTAATCCATTTATTCTATAGTTGCAGGACAGAGTCTCTTTTTTTGTTTATTTCATGATAGTGCCCTTGTTACCCTGTATGTTGGGGGTCCTGGGAGGGGCGCCCAAATTGCCAAATAAGAACACAAGTTGGGGGAATTTAAGCTCGAGCACTCTCTTAAGCTAACGAGAGGCAGGGTAACTTCAGCTAGGATCTTTTACCCAATGTCTACGGCTTCAGGTCAGAGAGCAGGCAGGCAAGTTTAACAGTAACAAAAATAACAGCTTTATTGAAAGATAAACAGCAAATAAGACAACACACACACTAGCTAACTGAGAAATAGAAATGAAGAGAATTTGGGGACCGGGTAATACGACACCTTTTCACGTAGTCCTGGAGAGAAGCGGGGATTGAAGAGGAAGAAGCTCAGCGTGGCTTGCTGAGGGGAGTTCCTTAGACAAACCAGCAGCAAGGCTAGATGGAAGTCCAGGGAGATCCGAGGTAGTCCCAAAAGTGGGGACTTTTTATAGGGTGGATCGTGCCTACAGGCTATGCCATGCTAGGTGAGAACAAAGGGATTTTAGAGAGGGACAAAGGAGTCTGGGAAAAGTCAAGCTTAACGCTGGATGACCAGTATGTAAAGGGCTTGGCTGAAAGGAGTTGCTCAGCTGAGAGCTGTGCATCTATTGTACAAGGATCGCACTGAGCAATGCCTGTTTGCAATGAGGTGTTCCCTGAAGCAATGAAGAGGCTTGGCCTCAATGGGGCTTGGAATGTAAAACCATTAACGGTCGCACCTAGTACATGCTTGTCCGGAGGACCCTTGCAAACACGTGGAGCAGGGTGGCAGAGAAAGGTCAAGTAAAGGCCAAATTGTTTGATATCAAAATGATATCTAGTGCTCTCACCAGACATAACATAACTGGAGTAACACCCTCATATTAAATTTCTCTTGCCTTCAGTTTATCTAACAACTGCAGTGCTTACCTTGAGGAAACTGCATTTTGTACAACTATATATATACTGAAGCAAAAGACTGGTATGAAGATGAGGAGCTGAGACCAGTATTCTGTGTTAAGGAAAAGCCTACACTGCTAGATTCAGCTTTGGATCCAAGACCCATGGGGCAACCATCTATCTTCTGTAGAATGCTGTGGAAACAGTGCTATTTCAAGAGAAAGGGCTGGGTGAATCTATCAGTATCAATCTTATATAGGCTAAAAAGTGTCAGCTCACACTGGACAGAGTGATTTGCATAGGCTGTGGGCATTCCCATGCAAGCTAAGGTAAAAGTTATCTATAATTATAACTTGGGTCAAGTCATTCCAGGTCAAGAAATCAAGTCTACTTTCCCCAGAAATGATTCTTATTTTTATATCACTTGAATTACAAACTCTTCCCCCAATCCTGTATAAAAATTCCCAGTTTTTTCATTTGAATTTTATATAGTACACAGTTTTTCCCATTAACTAATGAAGGTTTGGAAATATTTTTGAATGCATGTATTTTAGAAAAAGAAGTATATTTTTGAACACTCTTTTTGTTTTATGAATGCAACCCAAAGTCAGAAATGTATGGATTTCAGCTGCAAAACATGTTGAGATCTGTGCTCACTTCCAGGACAGAGAGAGAGAGATATCACTGCCTTGTTTAAAAAGAAACACACAGAGACAAATTCAGAGAGTTGTTCATAGGTAGTGGGGGGTAGCAGTTATAGTTTAAGGGGAGGACACTCACCTTAACTGCTCGTTCATCTTGAATTCTTTCGACTTCAATTAAGTTTCGATCACAAAGCTCCCAGCAGTTTGGTGACAGGATAATTTCACTTGCTTTTGCTAAATTTTGGGCCAACCGCACTTCATCCACTGCCCGGCCAATTACCAGGAAATACTGATGCCTGTTGTCTCCGAGAACAACTTTTGAGATATGACCTGCAGACAGACCTGGAAAAAGATACAGCATCTTCACTATGGAACCTTACCTCATCCTTTATATTAATTTGCATTATTTAAAAAGTTGTGTTGAAAGCATCCTTCATTTAAGAAATATATGGCAACTGAAATGAACTGCCATTACTATGCTGCTAATAATTCCTATCATATTCAGGACCATACCCACTGAATTTCAGCGATAGCTGTGTTTTTTCAGCATCTTGCCCAAGAGAAAGCAACTTACATCAATTACCCTGATTTTCAGATGACAACTGTATTTGTTTTTTCCTCTTCCTCTTTACATCATGTTATGTACTCCTTAGAGCCCAAAGTATGTACCACAGACAGGTAGCCTACTAAAATTGTACCATAAACTCCTGTATTTCTGAAGCCTTGTAGTTCTGATCTATTCCATTATTCACGTTATATCTGCATATTAGCAAACAAAGAAACAAGCACAACTTATACCATCTTAAGTGCACTTATTGTCCCCCCCACCCATGAATTTTTGTCTCAGTTAGTCATCACAGGAGGAAGACGAGCAAGCTCCCTAGGGTGTCAGGCATCTGGCTTTGCTGCTGGTTTTAGCAAGATGGAATGAAAAACAGGGTACACATGTCCATATGCCTGAGGTAAAATCAGTAAAAACAGTAACAGAATTAACTATTCTTTTGATGGGGAAAGGGCCCATGCACTTTAGACCCATCTTTTTTAATGGCTGTTGGGACTGCAAGAATTTGGTAGACAAGTACACTGAATCCCCCACTGCAAAGTTCTGTTCAGGAGCCCTCTGTTTGTTAGCCTGTTTTTTAATAGGAGTCCTTTGCATGTTCTAAGGCAATTAGAATTCCAAGCCATTCAGCTCTAACCCTCTGAGCCCACTAGCCCAAAGGCACAGGGTCCCCATCCTTTACTGAGAGGGTTGGTAAAGGTTTGAGATCTTGTCTGTACACCACCTGAAATGAGGAGTGGCCCGTGCTCATGTGCACAGCATTGTTATAAGCACCTCAACAAAAGGTAACAGGTCAACCCAATCATAGTGCTGAAAACTAATATAGTACCATAGGCACTACTCCAGGATCTCATTGACTCTCTTGGTCTGCCCATCTGTTTGGGGAGGATGGGCTGAACTCAGTCCCTGTTGGATAGCAGGTAGCTTCAGGAAAGCCTTCTAAACTTGGGAGGTATATTGGACCCCTCACTCTGAGATAACTTTACTGGGGAACCCATAAACTCTACAGATGTGTTGCATAAATAGTTTGGCCAGTTGCAGTGGGTGCTGGAATCGATGTACAAGGCACAAAAAGCACTTGCTTTGAAAACAGGTCCAAATCATGGTTTTCTTTTTACTGCTAGGTAAAAAGTCCACTATACAGTCTACACTGTCGTGTCTATGGCAGAGCAGACAGTAATTCACAAACAGCACAGCCCCTATTCACAAGGCAAGAGTCAAAGAATGTCCAAACAGAAAGGCAACCAAGAGCAAACAAATCCAAAGTGGCAAATCCAAACTGTAGACCAAACAGGCAGAGTTCCAAGACACCCAGATCCAAGAGCACAGTACAGGGTATCAGGGCCAAAGGGACCAGTTGCTGACCCTGGGAGGAAAAGCCAGCTGCAGCCCTCTTTTATCTATGGCTGCTGTTGCCACAGGTGTTCCCTCATCAGGGTTCGCTTACTACTTAAACAGGCTGAGCGACACAAGCCCTCCCTTTCACAGCGTCTCTACTGCAAGACAGATATGTCAGCTATGACTTCCCCTATTTGTTCCCCTGGCTCAGGCCCTGTTGTTGTTGTGTATTATCTCCCTCTGGACCAGCTTCTCGGGACACTTCAGCCTCTGGCAAAGGCCCTGCCTCGGAGTCCAAATCCTCCTCCTCGCTGCCACAGTCTCCAAGGTTGGGCATGACACACACTGATTTCAGCCCAGGAATGGGGTTGTGTAGGGAGGGGTTGTAATAATCCTCAGGGCTTTCCCCCCACTCAGTTAAGCTGCCACACACTGGACAGCTTTTAAGGTAAGCCTCTGTCTCTTGTCTCAATCCAAGCCACCAAAATTGATCAGATATAAATTTTTTACAAATCCAAAATGCTTTGCTGCCTTCATACCATGGCATTGCCTTAAGATGTTAGTCCTTAACCCCTCTGGAACATAAATCTTGTCCCTTTGCAGGGGATTCTGTGTCTCAGAGTCATCTCTCCATGCTCCTTCTGCAAGGCATCTTGCTCCAGTTCCTCCTCCATGCTGCACTGTAAATCTGTAGCTGAGTCTGTGGAATCAACAGGTTGGATTGGCTGCATTTTGTTATAGCCAGACCCAGTTGCTGAGCAGTAAATATGATATTCGTCACCTCTTTTCATTGACTGTTATTTGAGGCACTTTACACAAAGCATTGGCTAAGAAGTTTTTGCAACTGGGAAAATATTTTAGCTGGAAGTTAAACTTGTATAAGGACCCTGACAATCTAATTTGCTTAGGGCTTAATTTCTGGGAAGGGGAAAGCACTTCCAAATTTCAATGATCAGTCCACACTTCAAAGGGGGAGGAAGCCCCTTATAAAATGTTCTCCAACTCACCAAAGCAAGTTGGATGGCAGCATCCTCATCTTGTCAAACTGGCCAATTTATCTCAGTCTCTGAAATCTTTTGGGATAAGTATGCGCACAGCCACAGCTGGTCAGTCTCATCTGCCTGCAGTAACACAGCTTCTATAACCACATCCAAACCATCCACTTTCACTTTCACTATGAAGGCTTGGGGCTTATCTGGGTGTTTCAGAATGGGTTCAAAAATGTATAATTTTTCAAGGTGCTCAATCGTCTCTGGACAGTGTACATCCCATTTGACTCTGGGGTGGGTTTTTTGTTCGTTTCTTTCTTTCTTTGTTACCAGGCTTCTTTCCTTTTCCCTTTGTCTTGAGCAAGTCAGTCAATGACAATGCAATCTGGGCAAATTTGGATATAAACTGTTTATAGAAGTTAGCAAAATGCAGAAAGCTCTAGAGTTGCTTCTTTGTTTTGAGGACTTCCCACCTGACCAAATCCCCAAACGTTGCAGGACCTATCTCAATTCCCTTGGTAGAGAAAAGATATCCTGAAAGCCCAGTTCATCTTTGTGGAACTCATGTTTGGACAGTTTCACATATAACTGGTTGTCTAGCAATCTACTCAGCACCTTTCTCTCAAACTCCACATTGGATCAATAGTCCTCCAAATATATCAGCATATCATCTGAATATACCTGCATGTAATCATTAAGCACTTCATTAATCAGATACATAGATATGCCAGGTGCTCCACTCAGTCCTGGATCACAAATGCATTGAAGTCATCTAGTTCTGCTGTCAACATGTTGTAAATGTTGATTAGCCACTCCACCACTTGCCCCTCCAACTGTGCTAACACATAGTGAACCTTGGTGTCGTGTTCCAGGCTAAGCAGGCAATAAATTAGAAGCAGCTGCTCAGTTCCAATCACACAGCAAGAGCCAAAGAATGCCCAAACAGAATGTAAGTCCAGAGCAAACAAATCCAAGGAGTAAATGCAAAACGTAGTCCAAACAAGGAGAGTTCCAGGGTAAACCAGATCCGAGAGCACAAAGTTTCAGGACCAAAGAAACCAGTTGCTGACCCTGAGAGGAAAGGCCAGCTGGAGCCCTTTTATCTATGAATGTTGTCACCACAGGTGCTCCCTCATTAGGGCTTGCCTGCTACTTAAACGTGCCAAACGGCACAGGCCCTCCCTGTCACAGTATTTCTCTTGCAAGGTAGGTGTTTCTGATTTTGTTCCCCTGGCTCAGGCCCCTGTTGTTGTTGTCTATTATCTTCCTCTGGGCCAGCTTCTGGGGAAACTCCTGCCTCTAGGGAAGCTTCTGTCTCAGAGCCAGAATTCTCCTCCTCCTCCTCCCTGCCCGGGTCTCCAGGGCAGGGCATAAAACCTGGTGGCTTTTGATATGAAGATGTATTCCCATTATCACATGAAGCCCTCAACTTGGGTCAAAAAGAGAGACAGCTTTTTGGGATCCCCATCAAAAGCCTCAATCAGTGTAAGGGCATAGCTGCAGCAGAATGAGGCTGTCAGAAACATGGGGCCCACCTTCCCCTCTCAATGCCGGTCTGGTCACTGGTCACCTCTGCCATTGGCTCAGCTACCTCTTCTTCCTCACCACTGGTGCTGAAGACCTCCACTTCTGAGCGCCCAACCTCCTGATGGTTGACAATCTCCATTCAACTGAACATAAATAGCACTGAGCTCTCTCACATCATCCTTCATGTTCTGTAGATCAGCCTCCAGCTCCTCTGGAGTGACCTCTCATAAACAAAAGGCACTAAATGTTGTGCTGGGTCTTGCATCCAACTTCTCTAGGCATCACATCTTGCATTGTTCATGGTCATTGGCATCTAGTGCCCACTGCCACTGGGCAGCTGATATAAATTCTTCATAAATTCCCATCTTTTAACCTGAACCTGATTCAGTTTCTTTCAACAGATAGTCTAAGTAAGAGGATCTTTCTGCAAATGCTTATTTCCTTGGGAAACATAATTGCTGGTGTTCTGGCAAACTGTAATATTTTATCCTACTCAATAAGCAATTTTCTTCGATAGGTGCAGAAAGCTTTATTAAAGATTAGTTCAGCACAAAAACAGTGTTCTTGCCAGAACTGAAGATGAATGGTTTTATTTTATTTTATTTTAAATACCCCTCCCTGCAGCTCTTTCCCACCCAAATTCCATTCTCACACACTAGACTGTACCAGTTCAGTGAAATGACCTTGGTTCCTATGCCCTGGCCAACTCTCCCCTCCCATCATCCAAACATTGAAGGAAAAATGCTACAATATGGCTAAGCTAGGCATGGCAGACATAGTGGAGGTAAATAACTGTCTTTGCAGATGGTGCTGGCAAGAATGGTTTGCCTCTTGGACTATGGTGTACAGTTTCATGAAGATGGACTTCTGGCAAGAGATAGGTTGCACATCACAGGAGCTGGCAGGAATGTTTTTGCTAAGAGTCTCACAAACCTCATCAGGATGGATTTAAACTGAGTTATATGGAGGAGAGAGACATTGGTTTTGAGGGCAGCCATTCATCAAGTGTTGGAGATAATAGTCTGAATGTTAATAATAAATAGCAAAGGAACTCAACAGTGAGAGGGAAAAAAATCCTTAAATAAGCAGCTAGGAGAAATGATTCATGGTTTTAGATATGTCTATACTAATGCACAGAGCATGGAGAATAAACAAAAGAAACTTGAAGTCTTAACACAGGAAAGCAAATATAATAGGCATCACTGAAACCTGGTGGGATGAGTCTCATGATTAGGAATAGAGGGGTATAACCTATTTCAGAGAAATAGACCAAACGGGAAAAGAGACAGAGTAGCATTATTTATCAAGAATGTTTACACCTGTGAAGAGATCCAAAACTTAAATCCTGGAAGTCAAGCCCTGCCTTGGAGACCCTGGCAGTGAGGAGGAAGATTCTGAATCTGAGACAGAAGTTTCCACAGAGGCAGGAGTTTCCTGAGAAGCTTGCTCAAAAGAAGATAACAAACAACAGCAGAGGCCTGAGCAAGGGGAACAAATATCAGAGGATAAGACAACACAGACACTTACCGTGCAAGAGAGACAATGTCAGAAAGAGGGGCTGTGCCACTCAGCACTTTTAAGTAACAAATGAGCCCTAATGAAGGAACACCTGTGGCAAAGCATCAGTAAGATAAAAGGCTTTCTCCTGGCCCTTTCCTTTCAGGGTCAGCAAGTGATCTTTCTGGTTGCTGAAGCCCTGTGCTGTGTTCTCTTGCATCTTGACTACCTTGAACCTCTGCCTGTTTGATGATGACTTAGATTTGTCCACTCTGCAATCTGAACTCTGTTTGGACATTTCCCTGCTCTTGCCTTGTGAGTACGCCCTGCCCTGTCACTTGTTGATTAATTGTCTGCCCTGCCCTAGACACAACACTGGAAGGCATCTGGGTAAAAATTAAGGAGGAGAGAAACAACAGCACTGTCATTGTGGGGATCTACTACAGACCCCCAAGCTAGACTGAGGACTTGATGATGCCTTTCTTGAACAGAACGTTCAGAACGGATAGATATATTAGTAATGTGAAATTTCTACTATCCTGATATTTGTTGGAAATCAAACTGTGCCAAGAGTATCAGGTCCAACAGATTTTTCAGTTATCTTGCAGATAATTTCATAGTCCAGAAGGTGGAAGAGGCAACAGGGGGATCACCTATTTTAGATTTTATCCTAACCAAGAATGATGACGTGGTTAATGGAGTTGAAGTGGTGGAATTCTTAGGCGGGGTGACCATGTTCTCCTGGAGCTTATTACACAGTGAAAAGGGAAAGCCAAGCATAGTCAGATATGCACTCTAGACTTTAAGAAAACTGATTTCAGTAAACTTAGGGAAATAATGGAAGTGATCTCATGGTCAGGAATACTAAAAGAGAAGGGAGTTCAAATGGATGGGAGTTTCTTAAAAGTGATATACTGAAGGCACAATTTCAAAATTCCAATAAGGAAGGAAAATGGAAATTGTCTAAAGAATCCAAGATGGAACTTTCAATACAGCTAACATTTACAAGAAATGGAAAAAAAGGGAAATCACCAAAAGAGGGGAAATCACCAAAAAGGAATTCAAACAAATAGCCAGTACATGTAGGGAGAAACAGAAAAGCTGAAGCACAGAATGAGCACAGGCTTTTTAGATAGGTTAAAAACAATAAAAAGGGCTTTTTGGTGATAGGTGTAGCAAAAAGAAGAAACAGGTAATGGTGGAGTCACTGTATGGAGATGGCAAAATGCTAACAGGGGACAGAGAAAAGGCAGAACTACTCAACACCTTCTTTACCTCAGTCTTCTCCAAAAAGGAAGACAGTGCTTGACCAGGGGAAAAGGAGCAGATGATGCAAGAAAGGAAATGCAGCACAATATAGGTAAAGAGGTAATACAAGAATACCTGGCTACTCTAAATGAATTCAAGAGCTTTATCATACCATCGTGTTACACCATCATAGCAGTGCATTAGTCCCACTTTTGCCTCAGCCTTATTGCATGATGTCATTGCTCTCCAGCTGCTATTGTGTTGTGTCACATTGCAGAGTCATTGAAAATGTGTTTATTTTTCACAGTGGAAACAATCCATTAATGACCCCCTTTCACACAGCAGTTCAGTAACCAGTCCGGATACAGATATTTCATATCACTTTATTCCTCTGTAACATCATGATGTCATAGCATCATTGTCAGTCATTTGTCCCAAGACCCAGGATCAGACTTTAACACAGGCAGTGAAGAAGCAGTACAGGGGGACATGCCAGTTCTTGAGCCAGACAAGGACCTTCCAGAGCAGCCACAGCACACAGACATGGACTTGACAATTCCTACCACAACTGAGAGTAGAATACAAAGGTATGCTCTACAGCACTTGGAGTGTTTAAGTATGAGATGCTCTTTAGTCAAGTAACAGCTGAAGGACATGGCCAGACAATAAATATGCCAGCACTCCTTCAACAAGATCATAGCTGACCGCTAATATTTCTGGAGGAATCAATCGTCTCTTCTCATGATTCCTGGCTTATGTTTCTGAAAGACCTTGAATCTTGCTTCATTGCTGACCATGTTACTTGCTGCTCTCTTGGACTGATGCCTAGGATTTATTGACTTACTATGTTGACCTGGACCACTTCAGCCCTGAGAACTGTAATTGCCTGACCAGCAAGCTTCTGTTTAAGTCTGTGGCTGTTACTGCCTCTGCTGCTTGACAGACTCTGCTTTGAACTGGGACCCCTGGCTGGCCTCCAAAACAAGAGAGTTGTGATGTTTTAGCATCGTAGTGTCATAACATTGTGGTATCATAGTGTCAGCCTTGTGAAATCATGGTACAATTACAGTAACCAATCAAAGAAGAGATAGAGTATAAGAGTCTGTAATGACACCTTAATGCAGGTGAACAAACCATTTAATGCCACTATTAAAGTACAAATTGCAAAGGATGTGATAGAGAGCATCAACAATCAGTCACCTCCACAAGAATGGCTGGAGTGGAATTCAAATGGAATAAAGTGGCATAAAGAGTGGTGTGATAAGCCTCCAAGTCTTCAGGGCCAAATGAACTACCCCCAAAGGTATTAAAAGAACTGGCAAAAGTAATCTCAGAATCACTAGCAATAATCTTTGAGAATTCTTGGAGAACAGGTGAAGTCCCAGGAGACTGGAGAGGGGCAAATGTTGTCCACATCTTCAAAAAGGGGGGGGGAGATGGCCTAAACAATTGCCACCAAGTTAGCCTGACAGCAATACCAAGAAAAATTCTGAAACAGGTTATTAAATAGTGTATAAGCACTTAAAATTAATGTCATGGTCACGAAAAAGTCAATATGGGTTTCTCAAAAACAAGTCATGACAGACTTATCTTAATTTTTTTATTTTTTTTATTTTTTTATTTTGGACAGCTTGGTAGATGAAGAGAATGCTGTGAATATAGCCTATCGACTTCAATAAGGCCTTTGACAAGTTACCCCATGATATTTTTGAAAACAAGGTAGAAAAATCTGGGCTACACAATGCTACTCTTAGGTGGATTTGTAACTGGTTGACTGACCAATGGCTCCTCTTCATCCTAGAGAGAAGTGACTAGTGGGGTACCACAGGGTTCTAGCCTGGGCTCAGTTCTACTCAACATCTTTATCAATGATTTGGATGATGGAATAGAGGGCATTCTTATTAATTTAGCAGATGGCACCAAATTTAGAGCGATGCCTAATACCTCAGAGGACAGGATCAGAATTCACAATGACTGTAACAAATTAGAAACCTGAGCCAAAACTAACAAAATGAATCTCAACATAAAGAAATGTAAGGTATTACAGTAAGGCAATAAAAATAAAATACACATATATAGGATTGGTGACACCTAGCCTGACCACATTACATATGAAAGAGATTTAGCAGTCTTAGTAGACCACAAGGTAAACATGAGTCAGCAGTGTGATATGGCAGCTAAAAAAGCCAATATGATTCTGAACTGCATCAACAGGAGTATTGTGTAGTGTGTACGTAGAGGGAATTAACAGCACCACTCTATTCTGCTTTGGTCAGACCTCATCTGGAATATCACGTCCAGTTCTGGGTATCAGAATTCAAGAGGGGTATTGACAAGCTGGAGAGGGCTACCAAAATGGTAAAAGGCCTGGAAACCATGCCCTATGAGGAGTGGCATAAGGAGCTGATATGCTTTGCCTGAATCAGATACATAGACACAAACAGCAATTGGCAATTGATACATTGTAGTGCTAGTGACCTATACTCCCCTTTGACCTACAGACTACATTATATTTAATATTCCCAACTAGCATACCATAACAGATGTTACTGTGGTCCATAGTCCTATTCTGGGGTCTACTAAATATAATTCGATATAAAAAGATTGGCTATTCAAACTGTTTCCCTCCACGTGCTTGAGAGCCCCCCGGATAAGCACGCACACGGACACGGCCGAATGGCTGAAAAATCCTAGTCAGGCCAGTAATTTTCTGGCACACAGCTTCAGGAGACCTCCAGGCAAGTACACGTTGAAACTAAATTAAGTATGCACCAAGCACACAAAAGATTCTCAGCCCCGAACCGGCAGCTTGACAAGATTAGCGCTTCTAACTACCCAACTGTCAAGCACTCCCTATTTGCATACGGTCTGCACTATTGACAACTCTGTCAAAATCCAATCATCTTAAGTGCTGACCTTTTGGAGGCTTTGTCTCCGATCCGAAACCCATTGTTCTCCCCAGGAACAGACTACCCTACAGGCACATTTCCCCCTATAAGAACCCCTGATTTTGAGCACTTCTTCAGATCACCCTCAGCTTCCTCCCCATCTTGCTGCTGCTCTGCCAGCTGAAGCCTTCCCCTCAGCCTCCACATGCTGGGATTCACCACTCCCGACTCTCTGGCTCTATTTCGGCTTCCCGGACTACAGGATCAGGTGTAGTATTTCCCCCGAAAATCCTTCTTAAAATCCTCTATCTATTTTCCTCCCTTTATTTTCTTAGATCTGTGTGAGTGAGTGCGTAAGTGCGCAATGACTTAGGTTTTAAATGAAGAAAATAATTATAAATTTATTTTGTCTGGGTCTTGACTCGGCCTGACCCCGTAAAAGCTGGGAATAAGGTCTCACTAGGTTACCCTGCCTCTTGTAGTGCTACAGCTTGTGCTCTGGCTAATCCCCATTCCCCATTATTTGGAGCACATTGAGGTATCCCCAAGAGACCCCAGAAATCAGGGTAACAGAGAAGTCGTGTCTCCTGACACTGCTTAAAAACGCACTTAGGAACTTGTAACAACTGTCTTTGAACATTTTGAATACTTCTTTGAAACTTTTGAAAACTACTGAGTTTTACTGGCATTTGGAATTACCAACTCCACAGCCCTGGCCAGCAGAGCCAATGCCAATGAATTGTGGGAGCTGCAGTCCAACAGCATCTGGAGGTCCGCAAGATTCCAACCCCAGCAATAATCTCTGTTTGAGGAAAGCAGTCCATACCTATTTTCACTCGTAGCTCTAGTCCCACCTCGGTGTCACGAACACCATACTCCTGCTGGATGCTGAAACTGCATTTCAATGCCAGAGTGATGATGTCACTTATATGGCAACGTTCCACCTTCCAGAGAGCCAGTAAAGCATCTCCTGTGGAAATAAATAAAAAAAACTGGATTAATGGGAAGCAGTGGTGACACGGCAAGGTTTGGTCTGGTCAAGGCAAATCCGTCTGCCAGTACGCAATCTCTCTTTAGGCACTTGTTTCTCAAAGACAGATGCACACCCCTCCTGTGCTGGGACATATGCCTCAGTGATTTATGGTGACATTCTGTATCCTGTGATGACTGTCTGTACCTCTTGGCTGCTGCTAATTGTAAATGTCCTATCCCACTTAACATATTCAATAGCAAGTAATAGCAAGTTCTTTAGGTTGGAGGTGAGTAACTACACAAGGGGTAATTTTTACCCCTGCAAAACCCCAGTGGGCTATACACTGTGGCTCTGACAAGGAAAAAGTGATATCAGTTTCATTTTCAAATTAAAATTGGTCAGATTTATAAAAAAAAGTTTTTGGGCATGGGGGGGAAGGAGCAGTGATGATGGATAACATGTACTGATAGTCCTTTCTTGTCCATTTCTCATATATTTTGTTGAGTGGCACTGAAGCCAGCAGAGTAGCATTCAAGTTTTCCAACTAGGAGTGGAGACACCAACTTAGTGAACTTCTATCTTTGAATTAATACATTGATTCAAAAGAGGGAAGACCATTCCAGTCAATACCCTAAGTTCTATTATTTTTGTCTCCAAATTCTGAAAAGGCTTAGGAAGACTTCCATTTTGATGCTATCCAGCCCCTCTCCATGCAGGAATGTCTCCAGTCTTACCTTCTTTTCTTACAATAGGGACTGGAAACATTTATTTTTAATTTATAGCACACCCTCCGTAACTCCATTGAGAAGCAAGAGCCAGCAGCAGGTGCAGCCAAAGCCACTGGTAGGCAAAACCAGAATCAATACCTGAGTTCTAGTCAAGCAACATAGGCCATTTCCACACTAGATTCAAAGGCCCCTCCCTAAACTGCAAACCCTAGGATTCCATAGGATGTTGAAAATTGAATAATAGCACTACAATAGTCTAGTGCGGAAATAGCCATAGATGAGAGGAAAACCTATGATAAGAGTTTGAAGCTACAGGTATGGCTTTACTACTTTGTTCTCATGTCAACAACTCAACATCAGCTCAGTCTCTTTAAATCAAAAAACAGTTTTAGTAATTTTGTTCCACATCTAGATAAAACTCAATAGCAGATTTTCAATACAGAGAAGACAACTGAACTGCCTATATACCACAACAATATGTGCAATTTAATTTAATTTAATTTCTTAGTTGGAAAAGCTAGATACAAATAAAATCAGTAAATTTGATCAGGGCCACTCTCCCAGTAGAACAATTAATTTCTAGCTTTCTTTTTTTTTCTTTTTTTTTTTAAGAATTTAGGCATCTGTGTGCACATGCCTGCACACACACACACTTTTTAACATAGACACAAGTTAATGAAAATGAATCATTATTTCCAGTGAAATAATGTGAGGGGGAAATAGTCTGATGATGAGTTAACTGAGATAACAAGTTAACAATTGCAAACATCTTGCAATAATGTAAACATGAAATATATGTCTAAATCATATGATGAAGAAAAAAAGTCTTTGAAATTCTGCTTCTGTTAGGAACGGCT